>JAKELI010000249.1:0-68065 GCA_021525025.1 Lactarius hengduanensis | reverse complement strand
GGAGTAATATATGGCTTCAGATCTCAGTGAAGCGAGTTCATGCAGAAGCCAACTTAAAGCCTCGTAGAATGTGCGTCGACTCACAGCTCTGTGCTTCTTCATGCTCATACAATGAATAGCCCTATCAAGTACCCTCTCGTCGATCCCCGCGACTCGGCTGTCTGCCTCATTACCAAAGACCCCCAGCGTGAATACAAAGATCTCCTTGAGCAGGCAGGCGTCAAGTTCGTCAATCGCGTCGTTGGCGTCGAGAAGCTCAAGGGAAAATTCAAACCGTTCGAGGCACGGCGCGCCCTGCTTCGCGAAAATGCACTCTTCCTCGCAGACGATCGTGTTATCCCGCTCCTTCCCCGTCTCCTTGGGAAGATATTTTTCACTGCAAAAAAGTACGCGGTTCGCAACGAATATGGAGTGATTAGTCTGATCTCTTCGTAGGCAGCCAATCCCAGTGTCCCTTAGTCGGAAGGATCTCAAGGGCGAACTAGAACGCGCCATTTCGTCTACCTACATGCACCAAAACCGCGGGACCTGCACGTCTGGCCCTATCTCCCCTTCTTTCTAAGCCCATTTTCTCTGACGAATTGCTGCCCAGTTCCGTCAAGATCGGTACCCTCTCTCAATCACCCGCTCAGGTTCTCGCAAACCTCCAGACCGCACTTCCTGCAGTAATCGCTGTCGTCCGCGGTGGCTGGGACAATGTGCAAAGCCTTAGTATAAAATCTTCCAAAAGCACCTCTTTACCGATCTGGTCCTGCAAGCTTGGTAACGATGAGGGGGGCCGCTGGCACGGCCTCACTCTTGAAGCCGAGGAAGGTGAAGATTCGGAGGACGACGAACTCACGAGCGCGGAAACTCCACGCACGACGAAACCCGCCAGGTCTATTGAGCCGCCACCAGTCCTGGGAGAGAAGCAGAAGCGAGCAGCAGAAGTCTCGGAGCCGCCTACTCAAAAGAAGCTGAAGAAGTCTCCTAGTGGATCGACTACCTTGGAGCCACTAACAACTTCAAAAACAAAAAAGAATCCAAGGTGCGTATGTTTAATCGTGTTAAACCTCACCCTTGACTAACTAAATCAAGGCGAGCCCTCTCACAAGCCAAACAGATATCAAGAAGGCCTCTCCGTCGCTGACAAAGGATGCGCTAACGAAAGACGAGTTGAAACAGAAACGAAGATCGGGTACTGCGGGCGAAAAGAAAAAGGAGAAACTAGTGAAGGGGCACGGCGGCATGGGAACGGCAAAAAAAGCGTTGATCGGTCGCAAGCAAGGCTCGTGAGCCCGATGCGCTACATTGAAGCCATATTTTCATATTGTGAAGTAACTC
This sequence comes from Lactarius hengduanensis, assembly GCA_021525025.1. Lineage (NCBI taxonomy): Eukaryota > Fungi > Basidiomycota > Agaricomycetes > Russulales > Russulaceae > Lactarius > Lactarius hengduanensis. The sequence goes on along the minus strand of JAKELI010000249.1, from coordinate 66,742 downwards.
CCCTGCGATTATATTTCGAATAACTTTGTAATTATGCTCGAGAGCGGAGATGTCGTGGGAAGCTGTGTGTGAACGGGAACTTCCGGATTGCCATCAACACACCACTGCTGCAACAGCCACCACACCGCCGTCATTTTATTCACGGCCTCACCATAGCTGGGGACACTGCCCAGTGGTACCAGTGGAGGGGGGCTGAAACGGAACCTGCGATTCATTTCCTCATACCGTCACTCTCGACTGCAAAGCCCATCCCCAAATGGAATACCTCCCATAAACTCGTTGGCGAACACATTTCGAACTGTCTTGGTGGATTTTGCGGTGTACATCCCATGATTATGGGATGGAAACCGATCACTTCGTAGTCATGGTGGACGTACTGTGCCTCTCTCGCATCGCATTGAGGTCGCCGATTTGTTCCTGGATTTCGTACTCCCGTAGTTTGAGGGTAGTACCCCATGTGTGGCTCTACTTTGGATTTCTGATCCACCTCAGGTGACGCCGCGACAGTGTGACATGCATCATGAGACACGTGGCGTCGACAGGGCTGGACCTCAGTTACAACCCAGTATCTCGGTTATGTGGGACTCGGGGAACGTGATGCCTCTTCGCTTTGTTACTTACTGTCCCTTCAATTCCCGAGATACCCCTCAAGTGGTATTCCTCCCCCGTATATCGCCCGCTCGAGGTATTGGCTCCACAACACATTCAGACACGAAGATAAAACTCTATTGCTGCGCTCTGTACCCTGACAGATTCAACATACAGTCGTCCTTGTTTGATCTGTTTGGTTACGAGTACAAGGGCCGTGACCAGCTCAGTCGCTAGTATTTCTGCCGTTGTCGAACTCGCGCCAGAGAGATCAAACAAGAATGTCTGAATGACCGAATCCGGGTTAGCAGTCGAGGACGCTGGCGGAGAGCATACGATCGATTCTGTAAGTTCATTCGTATAGTGGTGTCGCTCTTGACTGGAAAGATCATGACCGCCCTGCCTGGCGATGGATGACGACGGTGCGATCTTAGGTGGCAGGCTACAGAGGTAACCACAGGCGACGCTCACATTTACTCTCCGCTTACCCTTGCTGTTTTCAGAGAGGCACTAGGGGATTCTCCCCGCATTCAACTGGGTGACGTGACTGGTCTCTAAACCACCCATGAATAATGAAGAGACAGCGTGCACGACTCTCAGGACCATTGTTCCCGGTCCGTCGCAACTACGTATCTAACAGAAGACCCATTCACGGGACAAGATCTCCATCCAGATGAATGCGCCATTATTTGGCGAAGCGATTTTCAGATGAAAGGCAACAAATTTGGTCTGTACACGACAAATTGTATGTGTCATTTGTTCGTTGGGTCGTTGGTCTTTCCATGGTTCGAAGCACAGTTCCATCGTAAACCCGACGAAACGCATCCCTCGTACGTGACATCGCACGTATTTTCGTCTGCGCATGCTGAGACCATCGATCCGCTCCATTTCATCCTTGGCCTGGTACCTACGTACAGCAATAGAGTTCGGAGGGAATGGAACAGAGTTTCCATCATACTGACGGACAAGACGTTATGGACCCCAGAAAATACTGAGGTGGTATCCGCAAGTCTGGGTAAGCTGTTCGCGCTCGTTCGGACGACATTCTATTGATCTTTTCTGGCTTGATGGCATCTGTTACTCACGCCATCGTCGCATTTAGTACTTGTAGATGATTACAAATTCCTACGTTGTACATCTGTCTCGATGTAGTTAAGGTGGTCATACTGTGGTATCGATTGTTGTCGTAGGCCTGGTGTTCCGGATTATTAACTGGGAATAGCAGCAACGGGACTTTGCCAGCCGAGACTACAAGTACATCATTGGGAACTGAAATGTCCTGAAAGATCATAACGTGGAGTGTGGTTCTCTGATTGGGAAGCAGAAATCTGTAGTGTTTTCAGGTTTCAGGGCGGCCAGTCAAGGGGCCAGTATTCCAAACGATGCTAAGATTACCATTTCTGGGACTCTAGGCATGGTCGATTACAGTCGAAGTCACCCGATGGACGCCAGGAAGACGACGTAGATAAAGCTGAGTGAGGCACCGGTGTTACTACTGTAAGCGCGTTGGTGGCATCTTACTTCGTCGTGAGGAAATCGGCGGAGGCCAAACGCTGCTTCCCTTTATTTTCAGGGCAATGCCACTCTACACAGTACCGCATCGCTGCTGTGCCGCAACAACTCGAGCCCCATGAATGCAATCAGGGCCTCAAAAACCGTATGCTGTGACCAAGTCATAGAACGATAGCCCTGTGGCCCTGGGGTCGGTCTGCACCATGCACAGAGCACAGGGCACCTTCCATCTTGCCTTCCATCGTCTCCGAGGTTTCTCCGCATGTCCGACGCCCGCATGTCTGGGAAATGTTCGGCATTCTTCGGGCGGAATGGGAAGATTTCCAACGCGATAGGATCGACGAGATACCTTCAAGTTCTCTGCAAACTCAACGCAAAACTACTTGTTCGAATCAATGCCGACCGCCGTGTTTACTCGTCTCGTCCATCTTATATCCGAGGAGCCACGCCTAATGGGTGACATCTTCGCTGGCTGATACCCGTAATACGTCCTTTGAAGCTTCCATGTTAACAGTAACCTCTTCCTCAGCGGCCTAGTTCCCCCGCTCTTTGACTCATGATCTCACGGACACCTTGCCCTAACAGGTCTGACATATGATTGGAACTGGGATGCTTCCGCTGCTATTGGCCACTTTACCCCCTGGCCGGTGAAACCTTGTGCGACATTTGGGACCCAGAATTGCCAATCGTGATCACGCCGATCAGTGTTAGCATGATTAGAGCACTTCATACATCGGTACTGGAATGGGACTTTCTGTACTTGGCAATTGACCCGATGCTGATACCATGCTACAACTTCAGCTGCGCAGGATCGAGGCCTTCCCCTTCAAGCTTCAAGTCTTATTCACAATCGCCGTTGACACCGCCTATGTAGGGAACGGGAAAGGAAGTCCCATTACTGTACAACAATTACGCTGGCACGCGGCCACGTGTGGAGTTTGGGCCCCATCTGTGACGGATTGTCACTGGGATCCTTCCAGCACCCCGATGCAACAACAACTGACCGCGCAAGAGAATCACGCTGCTTATGGATTAATGTCCTCCGGGTGCTGATGCCCTTCTCCTCGGACACGTTTTGGAACCGATATTTCCCTCGTATCGCCGGAGCCGTATTACTTGAGGCAATATTGTTGTCCAGGTGTTGTTTGCGACTGGATACATCGCCCACCTCTTCGGCGGTGTCGAGCCCAGTAAACTTTCAGCGAAATCGCCTGCCAAGCAATAGTTACAAATATAGCATCCGTAAGGTGTTTTGCTGCGCTCATTTCCGCAGCCTTCGTAATGGAGTCGAAGTGTTTATGTATCACTGATTCCCCGATCCTCGTCGAATCGTACTAGTTTATTCCGGCCACGCGATGTACTCATTGTCTCAGTGCGGATTTCCCAAATACGTACGTGGGCGTGAGCTAACCTTGATAGCTCTTCTCTTTTAACCTATTTCCTTCTAGGGATCACGCCACCGCCGCTTAAGTTAGTTTCTTCTGTCGCGCATACACTGCAGACTTCGTGCGCTCTCGTCGGGAGGACTTACGTGCCGCGGTCGGCCGTCATCTTGGCAATTGCAAACTTTACCGCCCTCCCTGGACCGGAGCATACACATTCGATGATGGACAATACTCAGGCGACTCCCTCCCACACCACGTTCCCGCGGTAATCAGTTTAGACTATGAATGAATTGGTCGATAGGTGCGTGAGGCACGTAGCCGTCGTATCTCCTAGTCTATGACATGCCATCACGCTGACTCACCACTCACCACCAAAGAAGCGTCATCATGTATGCATCGCATCACAACGGATAGCGCCCTCTGGGAAGCGTGCTTCACATATGTATATTTGCCGAGCCTCGCACCTGCAATCTACTTATTAGTAGTACGCACGAGGCCACAATCTAGACTAACATCTGTCGAGATCACTGTATATTTGACAGGACCCCCACGTGTTGGCACAGATTGTGATCAGCACCTTCCTCGGCAGCGCAAGTCAAAAAATTCTTAATGAGTGATAGAATTAACAGATATTAAGAGGGTCGAAAATGTAGATGGAATAGATAATGATGAGAGACAATGACTTCGAAAGAGTAGATGTGCTCTAATAAGGAAAGTGCAAGATTAAAAAACAATTAAGATGAGTCAACGGTACAGCTATGATATCCCAACAAGGCAGCTGTCCGAGTAATAAATGACCAGTGCCATCCTGTGGCACCCGCGCCTTCTCGAGCGATGAGCGCCAGCCCTGGGAACAACAAAAAAAATTTCAGTTCATACAATGCGTGGATTAATGCGCTGTGTAGCGCTATTGGCGGAGTTGAAGGTGTAGGGAGTAACGTTGGCGTTGATAATGATTAGGAAGCACGGAGTGCCGTGAATAGTAGTGTCTGGTGAAGTGGGGGCTGATAGGATTATGCCGAGCAGAGGGTGGGCGAGCGGTTTAGAAGAACACCGCGCCGTGACTGCTTGCGACCGTGCGGATGCTAGTCTGCGATGACGCCTGCGTCTGGGGACGGCCAGTCGGGGGCTTGGCCGTGGACGGGGATGGATCCTTGAACACCTTGTTGGATTGCATGGTCACGGAGTGGGTCCGAAGGGCGTGGAAATGCGTAAAGGGATGTGTGTGGATGGCTCTGCAGAGCAGGCGATGGGTGATGGGGAGAGGTGTGTGGACAGTGCGGGTCTTTATACGTACGGCGAGGACGGGAACTTGAAATAAATGCTGGGCGTTTAAGTTTGAGGCGTGCCCATGCGAGAACCATGTGCCGCAGTGCCGGCACGCAGGAAATAGTTAAAATTTGCACTAAATATGAATCTGGGCGGGAATGACTGGTTGGTGGTGGATCACCTTGTTTGGTTACCATTCCATTCTGGACTGGACGACCGAGGCACGAGGCGGCCATGTCGCGTCGCGTCGGACGAACCATCTGCCACTTTGACTTGACCCTTCCACTCCAATGACTCCATCCAGCACGGGCTAGGCTATACTCGCCCAAAAGCGCACGACTAGACTACCCGCCGGCTTGTACTACATAAATCACTGGCGCTACAGCGACTCGACTTTCTGTAGGCCACAGCCACATTGACAGCTTTTCTGCGAGGATATGTGTGTTCTCTCGGGCTTATCAGCGCGGGCTTCACGAAGACCGTGTCTCATGTCACGCTTAGATGGTTCCTTGTCACAAAACAAAACTGGTCCGAACGAAAGGGGATTAGCGTTGAACCAGCGGCTTTACATGAAACGAGTGATTGCGCAATTGCATGGAAGATGACTGAACTCCAACTCCAGCTGAGTTATATTGGTTATTGCTAGTTCAGTTGACAACCCAGATTGCCGTACTGTATCCACAAACGTGTGGCAGGGAAACAGAAAAAAAAAACTTTTGGTGACGAGAAGAGCTGGCATGACGAAACGCCACAGTTGCGCAAAAGACTAGGACATATCAGTCATGGCGTGGGACTACAGATCCGAGTAAGCTACTGCATGTAATAAAGTGGATGGGTGCCGAAATTTGGTAAACAGTTACGCTTATTGAACCGGTTCCTGTTTGATGGTACTAAATAAGCTGAGTGACCGTAAACGACTCGGAGTCGGTTTGGCCAGGCCTGCCGGGTACTGTATTTGCCTGTGGCACGGTGCTGAAACAGGCTGTGCATATCCTAGGACACTCATCACTGTCGAGTCGCTGTTATTCACGTGCGGGTAAGTTAGTGGTAAGTTAGTAAAGGACCTCCATCCCAACACCACCGACGGGGTGCTCGGGCCCGTCGGTGCGATACCTCACTAGGGTAACGGGGGCCTTAACGGGGCACAGCTGCCCTCTTACACCGCAACCATGGCAACTGAGATACAAGGAGCAACATGAATTGTCGCGGGAGGCAGGACTGTTGCGCCGACACTTGTAAGAACTTAGACGTGTAGTGGGCAAAGGGGTTGCACTTGTTCACAGGTGACCACATTTGGTAGCTTCAAAAGCGAAAGATTGCCTTGCCGGGGAATTTTTCTTCCGAATGAAGTTAGTGCAAAATCCTAATATGGGAACAGACTCCCAGCGCCGCCTCAGTCAGACAGACCGACCTTGGCTGACAGACCCCACGCAAAGTGCGAGAACAGGGTCTCCAACGAAAACTACATAATGGAAGCATACGTGACATGACTCCAAGCACGATGACTAGACTATCTCGACAACAATCTTTCCTCTAATACCAGTCTTTCGAGTAAGCAGAAATCGTGCCAAATTGGAGAGATTGACGAACATATTCTGATCTGCTTCCATAGCCCGCGTGGCTTCTTTAATTTCCGTCCATGGGTACACCTACAAATCGCAACGATCAGAATGAAGTGCCCTCTTTGATGCTCGTGGTATGGTGATCTATCTTGCCTTGTGAATGTATGTGCGGATTGGGCCGTCTCCGCCGCTCCCTGTGACATTGCCGAGCAACTCGCCAAATCTAAGTGCTATGTGAACGTCCTGCACCTGGCCAATCGAGGAGTCCAGACCTTCTGACGACTTCTGCCTTATAGTCTGCTGACCGCGAGCGCAGAGTCGAACCCTGGATGCGAAGGCGCTTTGCCAAGATAGGGGCAATATTTAGATTTGAGACCTCAGAACCTAAGTTAGTCCCGTGAGTATATAGAGTCAATGATGAGCAGCGCAACGACAAAGTATTAATAAACGAACCGCTTATCAAGGAGAGCATTGTCATGCGGCCATCCATTGCCAAAGCATCCAAGTTACGTGTGAAATGCGCCTGCCCAACCATATCCACGATCAGGTCGACGCCTTTCCCACCCGTCGCGCCCTTTGCAACATCTACAAAGTTTTCCGTTTTGTAATTCGCGACGTGAGTAGCGCCCGCAGGAAGGGAAAGAAGCCAGTCGAGCTTATCCTTCGTAGATGCCGTCGCGGTGACAGTGCGCCTGTCAGTATAAAAGAAGCCTGAGAGGAGAGTCGGAGGACATCGCGGAGGCGAACTTACGCCCCGTAGAAGCGCGCGAGTTGAATCGCGGCAATCCCTACACCTGAAGCAGCTGCGTGGATAAGCACGTCGTCTCCGCGCTTGATGTCGCCGACCAAGACGAGCGCTTGAAATGCTGCTCTTGCGTGATCAGCGCAGAACCCTGGGACAGTTAATGCGGCCAACTCAGGGGACATACCTGTGATGAACGCCTCCGGGATGCTCGCGGCTTCAGTCCACGACAACTGCGGTGGTTTGCGCAGAATTTGCGTTTCAGGCACGGCGATATATTCTGCGTATGCGCCCTGCAGCAACCAGGTCAAATTATGAGCGCTAATCTCGGGTCTTTGCGGAGGTATTCGTCGTATTGTCGACTAACCCCGGACGAGAGACCTAGCACTTCGTCGCCTGACTGCCACCCGAGTGAGGCATTAGGGCCAAGAGCGGTGATGTGTCCAGTAAACTCTACGCCAAGGATATCTGATGCACCAGGGGGACTAGGGTACTTGCCCTCACGCTGAGAAATATCCATGCGATTGAGGGCAAACGCCTTGATCTACCATTAATTTACGTCGCTAGTAGATAAGAACGGTGAGCTCGGAGTTTCGCAGTACGTACGTGCCTTGACAAGGACCTCCCCCGGCTGCAGGGTAGGCCGAGCCGTTTCGCCAATGTGCAAGGCCTCCACAGGGCCCTTTCCGCCCTCGATCAGGACCGCCCGCATATTTGCCGTATTCATCTTTGATATATGGTGAAAGCCTGAGAGCAGATGGGTGATTCGGATGAGATAGGAGACGATTGGAGTAACACCCGTAACCGTGACGCTCGTGTGAATGTTCACGGGATTCTCATGTTCATGACGAATTACAGAAAGGTTTATAAGCAGACTAATACCTGGAGGCTGGAACACGCGTACGGGCAACTCCGGGCGACGTTATAAAACTACGACCAAGATATAATTTCGAGGGCAAGCGAAAAACTAATGGCCAATCGTCGGGTACCAAATGAAAAATAGGATCAAAGTCTGCATGGGGAATCGCGGTGATTACTGTACTGTAAGTTAAACATTTGACAGTCCACAAGAAGTGTAGGCGGTAAGGCGGACTGTTGCGATGCCGCGATACTTCAAGCGTCAAGCTTCAATGGTAGCCCCTGGAGCGACACGGCCCAGAAGTTAACAAAATAAGCCACAGACGCTCTCGTATGCTCGGGTACGTGAGCCGGCCAGGATGGCCTGCTGCTGCGCGGCAAACGTCGTGGACTCGATGGGGCACCCGATCCCAGGGCCTTGCAAATTCATCAAAGTGATAGAGGCGGCGTTCAGCCGCGCAAGACGTGACCCCGCGCTGTCGTCGAGGGGATAAGAGAGCTGCACAGAGGGGTTATTAACGGCGCGCCCTGCGTTGGCGTTGGCGGTGAGTTGCTAACAAAGATAGAAAGTAACGTGTCAGTTTTCTTCGGCCAACGAACTTGAGACGGGCGGGCGCTCACGAAGATAAACGTGTTCTGGTCTGGCGGGCATGAACAGGGTACCTGAATGGGGAGCCCGTTGGTGTTATTGACAGCCCCGTCACAGTCACCAGTACCTTTTGGTAACTATCAGCAAAACATGAGGGGACGAATGTAGACGAAGGCGCGCCTGTCGGATTCTGACCGACTTGCCAACCCAGGGGCGGTGCGATAGCTGCTACTTGATTCTCGGTCAGTGAACCAGAAGGCGTGCTCGCTGGCGGAGATGGCGATGTGACCGTAGAAGATGAAGAGGACATCGGTGAACAGGTGAGGGACATTGTTCCAGAGACAGTAGAAGACTGAGGCGAGTCGCTTGGCGTCGCCTGCCCAGCGAGCAACGCAGCTTGCTGAGCGGCGAACGTGGTTGACTCAATTGGACATCCGACACCGACACCGAGCATATTCTGCAATGCCACAGAAGCCTAGAAGCGTCAGAGTGAGCTACGAGCTGTCGTAATACTGTAAGTGACCCTTTCGTACTGCCGTGAGCCGCGCTAGCTGCGACTCATTTGAGTTGTCCGTTGGGAAACTGACTTCCACAGCAGTGTTGTTGACTGCATATCCTGCAGCAACGTTCAAGTTCAAGTTCTACAACAACAAATCCTGTCATCAGTACTCCCAAGGAGATATAAAATCAACTTCCAGACTTGGGAGACGTACTTGAATGAACAGGGCTCGACCCGGTGGGCATGAACAAGGGACTTGAACAGGTAGGTCATCAGCTCCAAGGACTGCACCGTCGCAATTTCCAGTTCCTGCAGTACATTATTACGTTAGTAGCTGTAATATTGGGTCGCGACGACACACCGTCAAATGAATCTCACCTGTTGGGTTTTTCCCAGCAGACCAACCAAACGGCGGTACCAAGCTGGGATCGATGTCACGTTTCGAAGGCGCGCAAGAGACTGACGCGGTGAGCGCTAGAAAAGAAAGGAATAACGACATCGACGACTTCCCCATAATCTTCTAAGAGAATATGGGACTCGACTTGTATCGCAAACTAGTAGAGGTGAAACAGAAAGGATCTAGCTGAAGTTAGCGAGTGGCGAAAGACACTGTCTGAGACTTTATCTCTTTTATATGGTAGGTGATTGCAGGGCCCGGGCATCAACCACGGGTGCGGATCGGAAAGAGAAGGGAAGGGAAGGAGGCAGTGCAGTGCCAGCGGTAGAACGCATCGGTCATACAGTCGATGGAGACCACGTCGTTGATCGCGCTTTCGACAGGGAAAAAGGTAGCGGCAGTGTGGCTAGTCATTTTGAAGTCCATTAAGGTTCCAGAGCAGTAAAAGGATTCTTCAAGATCCAGCCATTGTCGTGGATTTTTTGCTGTCGAATACGCAGACGCATTACGGCAAAATCCCACAGAAAGCATCTTGAACACTTACCACGCACGCACAGACGCGTCCAATACAATCAACCAAGCAATCAACTATAATGTCAGGAGCAAAAAGGTCGAGGAGTGGGTTGGTTGATCGGCCCAAGAGCGTAGTGCGTCGTTCGCAAAGGCAGAAACTCGTGATTCGGACGAGATCGCGTCGATTCATGACAGACTTTGAAACTGGCAATAAACCCGGAAGCCTGACGATACAGTAAGCTCACCCAAAAGCTTCGCTGAAAGGTCGCTGCACGTCCTCACTTTTCGTTTTACACGGACATAGAGGGACGAAGATGCACGAACGTCAAATTTTGACCTGTCACGATGCCTACCCAACAAATGAATTGACTGGTTATCCGCAGTTAGTTTTCTGAGCTACAGTAATCGGCCTGGCGACTCGGAAAACTCACCGGACGAAACCAATGCGGCACTTGGTGAATGCTGAGACAGAGTAAATGTTTACAGGATCCAAGATAGAACATCTTCGATTGCCTACTCGATGGCGACAACGCACGCACTACCATTAGTGACGTAACATAGGAGGACGTAAGACGTGTAAAGGAGCAAGTGAGTGTGCAAGAAGCAAAGCCTCTCTCGTCTGACAACGATGTGAGAACGCGAAGGCGAAGGTGTGATATAAAGATAGAACAAAGGGGAGCACAGCCTAAGCGACGGGCCTGGGAAAGGGTCCAGGCTCGCATCACGCGATCACGAGGAGAGCCGTCCACAGATACGACGCAGATATTGTCCATCCTTGCCCGACCTCCGAGCCTCGGGTTATGAACAGTTCTTTCGTATGAATGACATGCTTGAGTTCGTCTGACGCGATCATCGATCATCGATCACCCTCTCACGGAGCCCATTGAAGATCTTGGAAGAGTTGGTATCATTCTGCGAATTAATGACGGTCTACAAAAGAAGAGAAGTAAGGAAAAAACAATGCGATGGTTGGGTGCCACAGTGTTCTATTGATGGCTTCCGGTGTCACGCATACGGTATTGGCCAACGCTGCTTACAAAAAGCGCGGGCTTGGAGTTGTGTTGTGTGCGTTCCGATCAGGCGACCAGGAACAGGGATTCCCGATGAAGAGCTTGTCGGTGCCGTCAATGGCCCCGCCGCAACTACCGGAACCGTTGGGTGATGATCGGCGATCAGCGAAAATGCGAGAGACCAAATCCAGACGGAGGTGTGTCTATCGGATTCTTGACGGTTCGCCGGCCAGAGGCGGAGAAACGGTGCCGAGTTGATCCTCGATCGGAGAAGCAGAAAGAGTAGAGGAAGGTGCACCTCAGTTATTATGACGAGGGACTCGGGGTGGAAGCAGTCGTAGTTAGATCAATGAGAGTAGATGAATAATGCGCGCTCGTTGATGGAAGTGCGACAATGGGAGATGAGGAAGGTACGCTCGTTGACGAAGACGAGGAACTTGGGCGGAAAGACTCGAGTTCGGGTCGATGACAGTAGAGGAGGGCTGGAGACGGAGAAGCGATGGAGAAAGACGAGGAAGACAGCAACGAACTAGTCCCTACTGATCTGAAAACGTGGTCGATTCGATTGGGCATCCACTACCTGCACCAAATAGATTCTGCGGTTGATGGAGGGCTACGTTGGGCCACACAAGATGGGAATCTGCACCGAAGGGTCGTTAATGGCGTTGGCGGTACAGTAAGTTGCCAACAAGCGAGAACTGTGCAGTCACAGTTACCAGTTCCTACAAAGCATTACTGTAATGTGGGTTGCGACGTCGAAATAACTCACCAGTTGAGTTTATTCCAGAAGACGGACCGAACGATGGTATCTATGTGGGACCGACTTCGCGTTTCGAAGGAGCGCTAAGAAAGAAAGGAACTGCGTCATCCGAGTCGACGATTTCCCCATCTTCTTCGAAAAGAACACCAAACCCGGAAGCGAAGCACCGACTTGGGTCGCGGACTTGCAGGAAATGGCCTGCCTGAAGCGGCGAGCAGCGAAGGAACTGTCTAGAGCTTCATGTCCTTTCCAAGTATCGCTGGCATCCGTCGGTGATGGTGCGGATCAGAAGGAGAAAGGACGTCATTCCAGAGTGGTAGCGAGGGGCGCATACAACGACTACGGCAGACGGTCGACAGGGCCTAAATTATGTGGAAACCAAACGCGCAGTTCAACGAAAAAAAAAAAAACAAGAACGAGGCAGATGGTTACCAAATTTTGGGCCTCATCAAGGTCCCGGTCCCAATGTTCAACGATAGAACTCACCGCCGCCTCCGTCGTTGCGGACTATCTGGCGTCGAACGCAGAAGTGCATGGTTAAGGCATGATCCCGCACACGAAAGCACCTTTCACACGCATCACGCCCGCGCGCTACGAAATGCAGAAACAAAATTGAGAAGGCCAGGGAACAGAGGTGTGGCCAGTGCTTGTTGAGCGGCGGCTCAAAGAGCGAAGCCACTGGCGTCATTCGCCTTGACAATGCCGTAAGCCAGCCGCGAAAGGATCGCAGAAAGGCTCTGCCTGGCACGTCCTTGCCTCTCATCGAAATTCCATCTTCGATGTAGCACTTGCTGCACGTTTGAGGCGACGAACATGGTTACATTCACCAAGGTCGCACATCCGTGAGTGCCTACTCAATGACACCCATACCAGGATTAGAAATCATACATCGTCAGTGAAGTAACGTAGGAGGACATAAGGCGAGGAACACGTTAAAGTAAAGGAGTAAATGAATGTACGAGAAGCGAGGCCCCCCATCTATGTGAACGAGAATGACGTGAGAACTTGAAAGTGTAGTAAAGACAGAACAAGGGACGGCGCAGCTAGAGCGGCCGGCCATGCAAAGTATCCGAGGTCGGTGTGTACACCTGCAAGAGACGCAGTTAGCCAAGCCTACTCACGGTGGACGAGTTCGAAGCTGAGGGTGCAATACCTGCTGACAAGCGCACGTACCGTATCACGACAACGAGATCAAACCGGCCTGTCCGCGGATGTCAGCAGTTCTCTGTCCGACCTCTGTGAACCATTCCTTCGCACGGATGGCACGACGTTCCGTCTCTTCTGCACCCCGCACCTCGCGCGAACGTTCGTCCATCGCGATGCGGAAGCGTTCCTTCAGATCCCACGACGCGAGGCGAAGCACTTTGCGAGTCTCACGCGCGACTCGTGCCGCGTGAGCGTCCACGAACAGCTCCTCCTTAGGCCCTGATCCGCCAGCGGGACTGACGAGGGAGTAATGGATGCGCCTGCCGATGGTGCGCGGTACCGAGTTGGGGAGTTCAAGGACCAAGTACGCGGTAGCTCCGATGGCAAACGTGCCAAGTATCGCAGCGCCCCATTTTCGTGTGCTCTCGTCGGAGAGTATGTTAGTGATGTGCATGACGCCCTCTACGAATCCGTGAAGACCAATGGACTTCCCACCGATCATCGTGACCACGCCGATGGCGACGGAAACGATCCCGATGGCGCTTTGCTCTTTCTCCTCCTCTCCTTCCTTTCCTCCGCAGAAATAAATCCAGAAATTGTGCGGAGCATCGAGCAGATCGAAGAACGTTGGCTGGAGCATTTCTTGGCGCGCTGCAAGGCCAATACCTAAGCCGAGCGTACCGCCTGCGACGACGGCGCTGTTGCTGCGAACCCTCTTCTTGCCGTCACGTGTACGACGCGTGCTGAACATCGCTTCGGGCATAAACACGCGGCGAGAGCGCTCAACGCCTTCTGGGAGATACTCGTCGCCAAGGGTGAGGACCTCCTGAACACCAGAAGATGCGATGACTCGCGCCTCGTCCTCTGAAAGCTTGACCGCCATATCGAGACTCGTAACAAGCGCCTTGCGAACGTCTCGCGCGTAATCCAACAAGTTGAGCAAGCCGGGATACGAGGGCATTTTCATCGAGGAAAGCCCAGGAAGACCCTGGCCAACCCGGTCTAGCGCATTCGTGAGCGTCCGTTGCGTCTTGCTGCTTGCGGAGCGCGCGCCCTGCTCCTCCACGGATTCTAATGCTTCTTCAAGCGCCTCCCGGCTGTTCTTCATCCGCTCTAGCACGGGCCGCGCGGCGTCGAGATCCCCCTTGGCGTGCGCAATCTCTGCTTGCGCAACAATGGCATTCGCACCCACAAGGAGCTCAATGTCGGAGAGAAGGTTTGATAGATAGGTCGAGGCGGGATTAAGCTTCGACTTGGCACGCTTGACAAGGACGAAAGAGCGCAAGGAAGCTTCGAGATCCTCAAACGACGGGTCGTCCTTGCCTAGGAGCGAGTCGACGAAGTGAACCAAATCGTTCGCGTCCTCATACGTGCGGGGGCTAAGCTCCTTGATTTGCTCGAGAACCATGCGCCGGCACTTCTCCTTGTTCTTGATCTGATCGAACTTGTTGACCACGACAAAGAGGTAGGCCTTCTCGTTGCTCGCGTTTTTGAGGAAATTCCGTGCCGACTCCGTGAGATGATTCTCGGCTGATACAACGAAGACAACAACATCGATCTCCTCTTGTCGCGCAAACAGCGCCGTTGTCTTGACACTGTCGCGGTTGAGTCCAGGCGCATCGATGAGAGAGATGTCCACGACTGCCATTATTCAAGAGTGATTGATTAAGGGGTCGCGAGTCGTTGAGATAAAGTTTGAGAATCGACGGTTTTTCCTCGTCGTCCATGATACGGTCCAAATCGCCGAGATCGGCGCGCTTGTACGTCGACTCGTCGCCGATGTCGTAGGCAGCCGCATCCTTGATGACGTGTACTTCCTCTACATTGTTGTTCTCCGAAAAGTCGTGTACTTCGCAGAACGCCGTGGTGCAAGGCTGTTGATCGATTGGCATGACGGTGCGTCGGAGGAGAGCATTGACAAAAGTAGACTTTCCGGCATTCAGGTCGCCGGTAACGAGAACCTTGGAGGACGTGTCCTCCACGCGAACACACAGTCTGTCGATGTGCTGAGAAGCAGGCGGCCATGCGCTCGTCCACGAGGTTAGCGATCGAAACTTTTTCGAGTTGCGAGACGAGGGCTCCAGCGGCTGCCGAGGAGCCATGATGACCGAGATTGAGATCAAGGCGAAAGACTTGGAAGTCAGAGACCTCGGACTCAGGGATGAGTCTCCCACCAACGTCCGGATCCGACGGGGACTCGCCCGCGTCGTTCTCCTGAGCATCCGCGATCGAAGCGAGGGTGAGTGAGCGGGTAAGGCTTCTCTCAAGGATGACATCGGTCTCCGAGGATGGATCGTCCATGAAGGAAAGAGACCGGCGCACGCCGCGGCGCTTTGGTGATGGCTCCGCCCCTTCGGCTTTGGTGCTCAACTTGGGGTAACGTATGGTCCATGAATCTTTGTTAAAGACACGGATGTCGGACAAAAGATGTTTTGTAGAACCGAGGCCGCCGAGTATACTTTGAAAGGAGGGGAGGTGGCAGGTAAGCACCGGTGTGAGTAACGAACATTGGGGTTACACACCGGACTTTCTGTTCAACATATGCCTGCTGCGCGCCGCGAAGAGGACCAGTAGCCTCTTCCGTTGCGGCCATTTTGGATGTAAAAATTGACGTTTCTGTGAAATCTGCTGTCGACAGTGCTATTGTTGTTGTCACCGCCGTCGTCGTCGTGGTCGATGGGGAAGATGAGCGTTTATGGCTGAGACACAACAAACACATGCAAATATTCAACTGAATACATTATGTAATCATACATGACAAAGAATTTCCGCTGCCTATCCTACAAAGGAAATTCCAAAGCCCCAAACTATTTAGAGTAAGTTGCATCCAGTCGTGACTTGACATATTCTCCAGCAGTCACAACTTCGTATTTTGGTGGAGAGTCCTCAGACACGCAGCTAGGTATCGCCTGGGCTCATGCTATCAGTAAACGCATGAACACCAGCTCTGCATTCTATGCTCACCTTGAGCAGCACATCATAATCCGTCCCGAAAAATAGTGGAATGGAGTAACGTGCAACACCAGAGCGGTTTACGGCGCGATGCGTGGTGGATTTGAATACGTCGTCTATAGCATGTGGTCAGCTCGACGACATGTGCGACTAGGATGATTCAATAATGCCGAACGCACTCGTCCAGCGGGCGAGTTGGTCCCCAAGGCTGCGAGTGATGAGGTGAGAGGCCGGATGTAGACAGAAAAAAAAACGGAAATTACTTGACGACGAGCGAACCGGGGATAGGGATCGCGTGGATCCACTTCCCGGCTGTGTTCAGAACCTGTAGGGCGCTGATCTCGTCCTGCTGCCAAAGGATTGTGAAACACTACCACCGCATGCATCAGCACCCTTCGAGAGCGCAAGTTTAGAAGGAAACAGAGCGACCTCGTAACTGGTGATTCACTTATTAGCCGCAGCAGACTTTTTTTTGGGTTTCACTTGTTCACGTACTCAGTGTGTGCACCGATACCGATTGTCCGGTCATCTACGACGCCTGTTTGGGGAGGATAGTACAGCAGGCGCATTATCGCCGCCGGTTTAGTGATCTGTCCAGGCGCCTGTTAGTTGCACGAGTACAAATAGAAGTCATCCTACCTTGTCGGAGAAGAAATCCTCAGGGAGGTCGAGCGCGAGGGCGAACAAGGGGAACAAATACTGCCCAAGGCGCACCGCCGCGTAGCTTTGATTATCGTGAGTCCACAGATGGTAAAACCTGTAAAAGGACTTACTAGTATTCGAGCACGGCTTGGCGGAAACCGGGAAGGAGAGCGTCATCAGGCCAAATATTCTCGCCAGCCATGGGGCCGCCTTCCTTTGAAGACCGGATAACACCCGTGCCAGGATCTTCCCAACCCAAATCAAATCCTTCGTGGACGTCCCCGCTATTCTCCGGGTTCGTATTTTCACCGAGCAGCGCCGTGTACCCTTTGTAGTTCTGACTCTTGTGGATATCGAGCTGGGATGTCATCGAACCAGCCGGTCACCACGGGGGCACTTCAAGGCGAGCGCCCTAAAAACAAGGTCCATACCTTCATTTTTGTAGATTCAGGGAGAGCAAAAAAAAATTGGGCGGCAGAGAGCGTCCCTGATATGGCAGAGGCTGGAATCCCATGGCCCTTGACTGCAAGTCCCGCGCAATGAAGGGCATTACGGGAAGAGATTGCACACTGGACTCGTACCATAAAAGAAACCAACGTTGATCGATGCATCACGGATCTGGTCAGCGATTTCTCTCCTCACAGCCGGATCAGTAGATGTTGCACCCTTGAGATCTCTATCATAAGCGTCAAATGACAGGCCCCTTGATTTCAGCGAAACGGTTCACATTACTGGAATGTCGTCGAAGGTGCTCTCTGTCTGCATGTCCGCCAGTTGCAGAGGTCGTTCTGGTGGAGACATGATTACGGGAAGAACGGACCGGAGACGTCTTGAAACAAGAGAGTCGTTGTGTGCGGGCGCTGTCAGGGTATAATAACAACAACAAGAATGATGCATCTCGCCCCTCCGAACATTATCCTCGTCGGGATGGAGACAAATGATCCCCCGTCAGTGATGTGGATGACCTGAATATAAAGTCCGATGGCATCGCACCTGGCAGATGCTCATCCACACTGACCCTCTTCCTTCATTCCTCCAGTACCCTCCTTTACCGACTGTGTCGGATACCCATTTTTTTCTACTCACGCTGAGCGTTTTTTCTGAGCTTGCTCACTCGTCTATCTTTATACTGAGACCTGTTACTTACTCGTGATTCGCCATGAAGTTCCTGTCTAACATTGTCCCCCTTGTCGTCCTTGCGGTGACTGTGTCGTCTATCCCCATTTCTCGAAGAGATGTGAACGAGGCCCTTATTCCCCAATTTGGCTTCCAGTCCGGTGTGAACCCGACTGGTACGTTGTTCGCCCATTTAGGAATATTGCTTAATGAATTGAATCCGTAGGCACTGGTGATTGTGATGGTGCCGTGAATGGAGCCGATGGAAAACCCATCAAGATTCCCTGCGCATGCCCACCGGATCGCCAAACCTTTGTCCAAGTAAGCCTACATTCTCCATTACTATACTTTCCGATTCTCACAGCATTCGTCAGGATCTGAACAAGAATGTCGCAGCTGGGCACGTCATCAATAACCCATCTGTCGGTATTTCTTTCCCCGAAGATAACTCAAAGGGGTCACAACTCGCCCGCATTAACGCCGCGAGCGTGACGCTGCAGAATCTCAATGGGCCTGGGAAGGGTTGTCCAATCGTCTCGACGACTTTCCAGGCACAAGCTGCAGCTATTAACGCAGGAACTCCCCCAGCCTCCACCAGTGAAATCCTCACCTTCGCCCTCACCACCACCTAAGCCTGCTGCAGCTCTGTCTCCCGCATCTGGTGCGCCATCTGCCGCCCAGATCGAGGCACTGGCGCCGCCGCTTGGTTTCACTGCCGGAAAGAACCCGACTGGTAAGCCAATATTTATCGATTTCTGCAATGGGGGCCTTATTGCGAACCAGGTACCGGTGACTGCGATGGTGCCGTTAACGGTGCGAATGGGAAGCCGATCAAGGTGCCCTGCTCCTGTCCCCCAGACCAGGCGACGTTCAACCAGGTGTGTGATGGTATTTTGCTGCTCCTCTTTCGATATTCATTCGCTGTTCGTAGCATCTCGTCGGTGACGTTCTCGCGGGCCAGGCGGTGAACAACCCGTCTGTGAAAGTGTCCTACCCGCTCGACAACTCTGTCCAGTCGCAGCTCTCGCGCGTCAACACCGCGCTCGTCACGTTACAGAACCTCTTTGGGTCTGGAAAGGGGTGCCCCGCCGTCTCGACGACGCTCTCTGCGCAGCAGGCAGCATTACAGAAGCAACTATGAGAATGAATTAATGGGGAACGGAACCAAATCCCGAGTTATATTGTGCAGTGTGGTCGCAGGACGCCCAGCGCGTATCTGAGACGCCGGTGATTTATTTTTTTACTTAAGGATTTACTCCGTATCATATTCTGCTTTGGTGGATAGACATTTTGTGAGAATGAACACGCTCGTACTCCATTCTCTCCAAGGAGTGCGACAGGGATCCTTATGGATAAAACTAGAGCTAGGTGAAAGGATGCAGACAGCATGTCGCATGCGTGGGAACTGATGCGCGTATTTGATCTCGCTGTACTGATCGGGTCCTGGAATGCACATGCCAAGTTCTCCGCTTTGTAGCCACCACGGCGATTCGTAGGCTCTCTCTATTGATGCCATACTCTTCTTTTTCCCGGCACTGACATATCATTCCCTGTACTCTTCCTTGGCTGGCTGCGTTTCTCATGTCATATGTCTGCTCGAATATAAAGACTTTCTATTGAACACAGCCATGGCTCACCTTCACAAAATTCACCCTTGTGGAGCCTCTCACGCCTCGCCTGCGTCTAGCCACGACACTGTGGACTTGAACAATGCTGTCCTCGACCGCTTTCCTCGCTTTAGCCCTCGCTCTCCCCGCCGTTATCAGAGCAGCGGAATACGGCTTGGTCAAGGAGTACGCTGGGAAGAACTTCTTTGACGAGTGGGACTTCTATGGGCACTGTGAGTTGCAGATTTGGTCGGCGGTTGTTTTCGCTCCCACTCAAGCCACGCACGTCATATCATAGATGATAACCTCACTAACGGCGCCGCCAAGTACGTGCGCGTTCAGCGCGGCCGAGTGCCTCATACGTATATGTCCTGACCTGACCAACGCGTGTGCTGTCATCACGACTTTCTTTTCTTTTTTTTTTTTGCAGTTTCTTGACCGCATCGGATGCCTCGAAACAGCAGCTCGCGTTCGTCAATGCGGCAGGAAATGCGATCATGAAGGTCGACAACAAGACGGACAACCTGCAGTTCAATCAAGCGCGCAATTCCGTACGCATTGCGACCAAGGATTACTTTACTGTCGGCAGCGTGTGGATCACGGACATGTTACATGTCCCGTACGGGGTGAGTCACCATTCTGTTACCGGAGTCCGGAGTGATGGCGTTTCGCGGGCCCCGCTCAAAAAAAAATCTACTTTTTTTTTGCGGTCTCTCCGCAGTCGTATGTGGCGCTCGATGCGAGCTCGACTCTGCCCGTGCACTCTCATTACCCGTCAAAGTATGCGCTGACTCGTTCACACCGCCTTAGTGCTCCGTATGGCCCGCGTTCTGGTCTCAGGGGCCAGGATGGCCCAACGGCGGCGAGATCGACACGTTCGAGGCCGTCAACTTGGTGGCCAATTCACAGGTAGCCGTGCACACCCAGCCAGGCTGCACCGTCGTCAATGCGACACAGACGAGTACCCTCGTCAACACCACCGACTGCAGTTACCAAGTGAATTCGAACTCGGGCTGCTCAACAGGAGTGCCTGACCCGAGGTCCTTTGGCGCTGCCTTTGCGGCTGCTGGTGGGGGCGTGTTCGTTACGGAGTTCGCAACAACGGGCATCTCGTGCGTGGTGGATTTCTCTTAATTAACGTCACGTGCTCGTAACTCACCACGGTCCTCCACGAATCAGTGTATGGTTCTTCTCGGTACGTTGTCCCCCGGCGACTTCGATCGACGGTTTTTTTGAGTCCATATCGTAGCGCAGCGACGTTCCGAGCTCGTTACAAGACAATTCCAGCAGCATCGACACTGCGGCGTTCGGCGTACCGGTCGTGAATATCCCACCTACTGGCTGCGAAATCGAAAGATTCTTTCAGGCGCAGAACCTTATATTTGACATCACGCTGTGCGGAGGTACGCCCATCCTATCGTGCGCGATCTCACACAGAGGGCCTGACGACATGGCTGCACCCATTTTCTTCGTGTGAACATTACTCCAGACTTTGGTGAGTGCGTCAACTGTCTTTGGCACTCCAGCTCAACTGACGAGCGGTGCGTGCGCAGCTGGTAACCCTACAACCTTCTATGAGACGTGCTCGGGCTTCTGCGTCAACGACTACGTGCTTGGCCCGCCGAGCACCTATGACAACGCATACTTCGAGGTCCGATCCGTGCGCGTGTTTGGTACAGTCGGCTGCCGTCGACATTCAAGCACCTTTCAGCGGCGCGAGGCGCGGCTCCACAGGCGTGCTCGGTCTTGCTGGACTGGCCGCCATCCTCGTGCTCTTCATCGCATTATGATCTGCCCAAGTAAGTCCCTGCAACTCCACTTCTCCAAGGACGTGCAATCTGATGGGAGTAGCGCTTATCATTGTACACAAAATGTTGGGAGACGTTTCTTAGAGGTATGGACGCTCGGGATGGTAAGATTAGTGAGTAATAAATACGATTGAACGCGTGCGCGGGCTGTGTCTGTACGAACGGACAAGCCTTCTGGGCCGAGTAAGTACAGGTCGCGATAAGTAAACTACTATAACTCACCTCAGTCTCTGCGCACGCTAGAGCAGATACTCTGAGGTGCTACGATACGAAACTACGAGACCTTTATACTATATTTATTTATTCGGAAATAAAACTTCTCCACTTCCGCGGAAACGCACGATAGCGGGGATCGAGACGATAAGTAGGAAAATATCAGGACACCGCGCGGGTTTGCACGACATCCGCTCAGTACCAGAATATACGGGATATACGAAGACAACGGAAAATAGAATCTCACATGAAAGTATTCAACAACGTTCCCATGAAGTCGTGATCGGTCTGGACTCTGGAGCAGAGGCACAGACGGACACTTCCGACACGATACGCCGAGATCGTCTGTCGCCATATTCCCTCCGGGATGGACCTCCCTTATTTATACCATATTAGAGACTTCTCATACTGTATGTACTCGCTCTCACGTGTAGCGGACCATGTAATAGCGCTGGTTGCAACAGAGGCGCCATTTGTCAGTTGTATAATAGGATACTCTGTGTCAAGGTTTTGCGACGACCAGACGAAGTACCAGCTATTCCTTACTCGTCATGGGCTACAGAACTTTATGGCGTCGGTTTCATCCAAGCCACGTCCGTGCTGTGCAAGTGGCAGCTGGCAAGTGTCCGCGTTATCGTTATGGCGACAAATCAGGCGACCCCGGACGGAAGTCCCAGGTTGGCCAGGCAGCAACCAGGGAGCAGATTCTTTCGGCATGATATTGGGCAGAACTTGCTTGGGTTCGGAGCGAGCAACCTCGAAGGCGGTAAATAGTATTTTTAGGAAGCGCCGCGGCCCGCGCGACTCAGTACTCAGTACTCAGATCTCAGATCTCAGATCCGACACTACTACATGTTATTTAAAAGCTCTTCCGCGGCTTTCTACCACGTCCGGAGTCCCTGCTCTGGGTTGGGGTAATATCCCGCACAAACTCAAGACAACGAAGTGTTGCCGCTACATGACTACCACACATCTAGCAACCGCCCCACGGCTTCGGCCACCACGGTTTACGCTGACCGAGGGCACAACGCTTTTCAGTACTCATGCTCGACCCTCCTTACTACTATGCTGCCCTTACTCCTGTATATAAGTCCTGTGTTTTCTGGCTAGAAATCTATCCGTTCACTACTTCACTGGCAGAGAGCCACCGCCATCTCGACGACGTCTTACTGTTCGTCGTCTTCAATTAGCCTGTCTACATCTCCCCCTTGGGACGACACATTCGTTCACTCCCAGCAATCCTACACTCATCCTGATATAATTTTCTCTCGTTGGAGATCCAGCATAGCAAGCATCCAACCATGGTGTCCTCGAGATACATCCTCTTGACTCTCGGTCTCCCTGCCCTCGTCAGAGGGACCCAATACACCTTAATCAAAGAATACGCTGGGAAGCACTTCTTTGACGATTGGGATTTCTTCGGAAACGGTAAGTCGCGATGTGTCACTCGTTTCACTCGCACTCAAGCGGCGGATGTCACAGTTGATAACCTCACCCACGGGAACGCGACGTATGTGCGCTTTCAGCGAGGCCGAGTGCCTTGTTTCGCCCTTGTTCTGACCATCGCGCGCCATCGTCTCTTTTCTTTTCTTTTGTACTTCTCAGCTGGGTAAACGCGTCGCAAGCCGCGTCCAAGCGGCTCGCGTTCGTCAACTCTGCGGGAAATGCGATCATGAAGGTCGACAATACGACGGTCGTTCCATTTAACTCCACGCGCGACACGGTACGCATCACGTCGAAGGAACGTTTTCCCGTCGGCAGCGTGTGGATAGCGGATATGCTTCACGTCCCGTTCGGGGTAGGTAGCGATTACTAAAATCTCGCACCGTTCTCCAAAGTCGATGGTCGATGCGCTGACTCCTTTTTCACTCTGCCTTAGTGCTCCGTGTGGCCCGCATTCTGGTCCTTTGCGCCGGATTGGCCTACAGGTGGCGAGATTGACACGTTTGAGGGCGTCAACATGGTGCCCAATGCCCAGATGGCACTACACACTGACACTGGCTGCAACCTCGTCGATCCCACGCAGACGAGCTCGCTCATTACCTCCACCAACTGCTCTGCCGCCGCGAATTTTAACCAGGGCTGCGTTGTCGAGAATCCGGACCCGAATTCCTACGGCGCTGCATTTGCGGCTGCTGGCGGTGGCATGTTCGTTACAGAGCTCGCGTCAACGGGTGTCTCGTGCGTCGTTTTTGTAACCCATTCTGTCCCACGTGCCCATAAGTAACGGTAACCACGTCTCTCCCAGCATTTGGTTCTTCTCGGTACGTTTATCATCTGGGAAACTCGGCCAACGGTTGTTGACTCCCATCTCGTAGCGCGCCAATATACCCCATTCGTTAAAGGGAAAGAGCAGTCACACCCACGTCGATACTTCGACCTTCGGCGTACCGGTCGCGAATTACCCGGCTGGCGGATGCAACATCGAAAAATTCTTCCAGCCGCAGAACCTCATTTTTGACATCACGCTGTGTGGAGGTGCGTCGTCCATCACGATCTCATACAGAGGGCCTGACGACACGGCTGCACCCGTTTTCATCGTGTGAACGTTGTTTGTTATAGACTTTGGTGAGCACATCGTCCCAACCGTCGCTGGTACTCCAGCTCAACTCACCTTCACGTGCGCAGCTGGTAACTCCGAAGTATTTCCTCAAACGTGCTCGGGCAGCTGCTACAACGACTTTGTAATTGGCCCGCCGTGCGGCTACGACAATGCGTATTTTGAAGTCCGGTCCGTGCGCGTGTTTGGGGCACCCGCCGCCAATCAGTGTGAAGTGGCAGTGTGAACGTCAATTTGGATGAAAATCATCCAAATTGGTACTGATTTTCAGAATTCAGCCTAGGGTAGACGAGTTAGAGGCTGATTTCGATTCATCCTAATTTGTGGTGCTGATAATCATCCAAATAAAATAATTCTATTACCTGCTGAAAATCATGAGTCATCAAACTGTGTGAAATTTCATTCGAAAACACATCTATGACTGGATGACCAAAAATAGGCGGATGAATATCATCCTACCTATGATTGACACTACATATGAATACAGAGAGGGTAAAGAAACAACTTGGACAAAAAAAAATTTGACAAGGACTGCTGCCTCTGCCGTCCCCCACACCGCCGTCGCCAATCCCGCCCCGTCGCCATTCCCGTTGTCCCCGCCGCCGTCCCCTCTGCCGCCGCTTCGTCACCGGCCGCTTCGCCGTGGTAGTGGTCGTGGTAGTGGTCGTGGTAGCGGTCGTGGTCGCGCCGTCATTGCACGGCCGTCGGCGTAGTCTTCGCGCGGCCAACTCGCGCCGTTATTGCGCCGTGGTCGTGTCGTGGTCGCGCCGTCGTCGCGTCATCGTCGTGCCGTTGTCGCGCCATCGTCGCGCCGTTGTCACACCATCTTCGCGCCATCGGTCGTCGTCGTGCGAGTCGTCGTCGTGCGGCTTGCACCACGCCGCGTGCGTTGTCGCGTGGGGCTCGCATCGGAGTGGTGGTGGTGGCTTGCGGTCGGAGCACGTCGACACGTTGACACCGGGCACCCTTCTACTTCAACACTTCAAGCTTCAACGTTCATCAGGAAACCAGACCGTGAAGAGAAGGGGTACCAGAATGCAACAGAGTGTTGGGCATTAGTTTGTATAACACATGTACATCTTTTGTATACGAAATCTGTCAAAATTCTTCATTTCTTCGCGGGTTTTGGGGCTGCAAGATGACTTGCATGTAATCTCGTGCTGAGAGATTCCTAATTGACGCATGCCTAGTGCGACGCAGACAGCTCAGATGCCTTGAGTATATGTTTGTCAATTACTGGTTGGCTGGGGAACGTGCAACGGACTGCACTGGCAATGGGACTACCTTCCTACAATTTATCCTCATTCCCTTCCCAAAAACGCTCGCTGTAGGTGGGCAGAGCAGCCATGCGTCTTCGGGGAAGAAAGCCGGTCCTAACGAGGGTGCGAGGGGACGACCACAGAGGGGTGAACCCTCGATACCCCCTCTCTGGGACTCTGCAATTTTCGGAATCCGTAGCCATGAGATGTGCGGCTTCGTATCGGTGCGTTTGGAGACGATTGGGGCAAATGGGTACTTGTGCTGGATACCGTGAAGGTCTGGACTAGAGTCCCGCATGCGATCGGAGATGGTGCACTTCGGTGGTGCGACGTCCGGGTGTCGCCGCCGGAGGTGTTCCTGGTATAAATGAGGGCGTCCTTGCGAAAACGTGAAGCGGTGGCAAAAATGGCACCGTATTCGAGCGTCAGGCCTATCGTTTGTATGCCCACTGATGATTTGATGCTGTGTTAAACCGATATCGCAGTTGAGGCACAGGTATACCGGCGGTTCGCTGAGTTGCATATATCCCACACTTATAGGACAGCCAGAGAGGCGGCGCCAGGTGATCAGCGACACAACGTCTTCCCGCGAAGACGTGCGAAGGGGCCCAGAGTCCTGTACATAGAGATTGCGCAGGGAAGGTAGAACAGCTTCGAGAACCCTGTTGGCTGGCCCCAAAGCACGCACAACATCTGGCGCAAGATCGCCAGCCACACGAAACGTCCGGGCACCACCGAACAGGCGGATAAGTTCCAGCCATCGTTCACCGTCCACGTCGTCTTGTCCACTTAATGGTCGCGCTGCATTGATGCGTATATCTCCTACACTAAGAAGGAAACTAGAAAAATGACTGCAAATTTGCGTCATACAAAACAACTGCCAGTCATCCCTTCTTTCCCTCGTACCACCACCATCTCTTTTTACTGGGTGCTGGTTCTAGCCTAGTTCCTCTGAGAAATAACCCCTCTACTCACTGTTGGGAATAACGCCTGGAATACCTCGCGACTCCCCAACGCTCCCGCCGACATGGCGCAACCGTCCGAGATCGACACACACCTCTACTCACCTTCCAAACTCACCGACCTCCCCCTCATCCTCACACCCTCCACGGGACCCCTGAATAATTCGGGCTCCTACTCACAGGCCTTACCTGGCCCTATCATCGCCTCTGGTAACGGGCAGCCCCGGCGCCCCGCCGAAGGGAAGGGCAGGCCTACTGGGACGACACGGTGGCCGACCCCACCGTCATATCCATCAACTCCTCCCCCCCTCCGGCGGCTGGGCGATCCCCGCTGGATAGCAAGATGAACTCCCCCGAGAGCGAGGAACCCACTGTTCCTGCCCTCGACTACACTCAAGGCTGGACCCTGCCACCATGCAGGCCATCGAACGCCGCACTCGCCCCCCTTGCCGAACACGAGGAGGGCTCGCAGCGGCTCTGGGACAACTGTGCCCTCCTGGCCCGCCGACCTCCCTCCGCAACCGGAGGTGATCGAGGTCAGGGGCAGGACCACCTCACGCACCCCTCGTGTCCGCTCTAGAGCCCTCTCGAACGCCTCGGTCTGGAGCCACGCAACAGTGGAATCAGCCTCGGCCGACGGCTCCCCGGTACGTTTCCTTCCACCGAGTGGCTCTGCGGACCTCTTGTCATCACGTTTCACCACCGCGCTCCAACTGCTTAAGGCGGGCCTCCTCGGCCCGTCGTACGACCCCGATGCCCTGGATACGGGGTACATCGATCAAGGGGCGAACGCAGAATTGGATGACGAATTCATGAAGGACATCACGGATACCAACGAAACTCTTAAGGAGGAGTTGGCCCGCGATGTCACTGAGAAAGTTGTTGGATGGGGGGCCTACCACCTCGGCGCCCCCCTCCAGATGTCCAAAGATCACAATTTCCCTACGGGACCTAAGACCATCCACGCGGCTACGGCCCTGACTATTACTCCTGATCGACGCGGGCGCGTCCGCAACGCGAGGGGACCTGATGGCTAACGGCCTCACCCCCGCAGTCCTTGGACACGTCTCTGTCTTGGCCTTCTGGCCGCCATGATCAGAGGTGCACTCCGCTCCCCGCCCACCTTGACACGGGGCACCAGATCCCTGAACGGGACACCGGACGCCTTCCCAAAGAGCGCTGGCCTCGACATACCTCTGACGGAGGGTGGGGCCATCATGCTCATGTCACAACAACTGGGGGGTTTGTTTACCTCCTACAAAAACCACCCCGACAAGTCCTACCCTGACTCGTACTTCGAGAAACTGATCACGATGATTGAAGGCGCGTTTGATAACTTCCCCACAGCTCCGCGCGCACCCGCACAGGAGAGCGCCCAACCCTCCAAGGCTGACGGCCCCACGAGGGAGGAGCTACGCGAACAGCGCTTCCGCGACGAGATGGAACGCCTCCGGGTTGACAAACCCGCGATGGACGATATCTCAGCGGAAGTTAAAGCACACATGTTCCAAATGCTGAACAGCGAGGCCATGTCCAACTTGGACGAATGGCGAGATGTTTACAAGTTTGAATTCATTGAGGCCATGCACACTGCATTCGAAGCTCAGTACCCGGGCATCCACCCGGGGAAAGGCAAGGCCAGAGCTAACCCCCCTCCCCTCACCTTATCACAAGTGGTCCGCGACGCGGAACCACAGATTAAACAGGAAGTCCAGCTCCAAGTGGACGCCCGCATAAAGCTCATCCACGAAGAAATTAGGGAGTCGCTCGGAAACGACGAACCCTTCTGGACCGGCGGCCCGCTCCGAGAATCTATCGCGCAAACTGTCATCAAGGCAACAAACGCACAGGTACAGAAGGACCTGGAGGCGGAGATTGAATCCATCCGGGCACAGGCAGACGATGAACTCGCGCAACTCAAATTGCAATGCCAGCATGAATACACCCAAAAACTGGAAGACTTCAAGGTGGGAGTGTGGGATATGTGCAAGGACTGGAAGTCCAAGTACAACAACGCACGTTCCCTTCACACTCTCCGGGACCTCGCACACAAGCGAGGCTACGCGCTGACCCCGATAGATCCAGACTCACTCCAGAAGGAGGCGGATGCGCTGGCAAAATTCGCGCTCGCCCCTCTGACAATCGACGGGTACGAGCTGTCCAGCTCCCCGCCCTCGAGGGCTCACAGTCCCGTCTCGGACAAACCACTCACCCCCCCCAGCAAACTCAATCCCCTCTTCATCCCCGACCCGAACGTCACCCCCACCCCGGTCAGAGTCAAACCGCCTACCCCCAACCCGTGCTCAACTTCGCAGAGGCCAGCCTTTGGGTCTCCTCTTCACCCAAACGGGCCGTCGCGGCCTCCCTGCCTCCCCCC
The DNA here is from genome assembly GCA_021525025.1 of Lactarius hengduanensis. Lineage (NCBI taxonomy): Eukaryota > Fungi > Basidiomycota > Agaricomycetes > Russulales > Russulaceae > Lactarius > Lactarius hengduanensis. The sequence goes on along the minus strand of JAKELI010000249.1, from coordinate 38,416 downwards.
ACCCCGATGGAGGAGGACTTCGACTACGCGCTCGAAGTCTGGGCGGAAACGACACAGGCAAAGAATGGAGGACTAATGGCCTCTGACCATGCCCCTGCGCCCATCGCGCACCCTCCCCCACTCCCGGTGCACAATCCCAGTGCACCACCGCAGGTAGCAACTCTCGCCGCACAGGCTGAGCTGCCCACCACGGCCCCTGTCCCGGTTACCGTTGAGACTCGCCCTTCTGGGCTTGTAGACCCCTCCCCTGCGCCCCCTGCGGCTGCACCGGCGGACGGTCTCGCCCAGTTGATCGCGATGCTCAACGCCACCATCTCCCGCCTGGACGCGAAACTCGACGCGGGCTTAGAAGCGCAGAACAAGCGCATCGACGCCCTGTTGCAGTCACGTGATCCACGGCCAAAGCCAGCGAAAGTGCAGGCGGCTAAAGCAAAGGAGGCGGTGGCAGCCCCTCCTGCGCCCAATACCGTGGCAGCCCCTCCTGCGCCCAATACCGTGCCAGCACCGGTTTCCGCCGCAATGGACGAGACACCGAGCCGTATGGCCCGTGTTGATGACCCTGCGGCCGATCCCATCGCAGAGCTTTTTACTGAAGGCGCTTCTGCGCTGCCTACCACCGAACCAACCATTGTCCGCGAAGCCTTCCAACCCCCGGCAGACAAGCTCGTCCGCCTGGAAACGGATGCGCGCGGTCGACCCCTTCCTACGGCCACCATGCCAGTCTCCTGGGCAGGCGTCGTCACCCAGAAGGCGGCACACCAGCAGGCCACGGCGGCGGCTCACGCCAAATCCACCAACCAGACGATGGGCCGCACGAACGGGGGTAAATCCCGCCCGGAAACCGCAGCTCGCCGCACAGCCAACGCCAACACTGACGTCACGGTCATCCGTGGTCACGGGGTGGAAGACCCCCTTTTCGAACTCCAGCTCTTCAAACGGGCACCGTCCACCTTCGTCGCCGAGATACGCCAGGAAGTGGAACGCATGTCACAGGGCAAATTAGTTATCCTTTCCGCACGGTGGTCACAGAAGGCCAACGCCCACAATTTCGTCTATACTTTCCAGGGGGACGTCCCCTTCGCCAAGATTTTCCCCTTCCGTCACATCCTAGTCAAGCCGCTCCTCGCCGGCTACCTGGTCCCGAATGATGGGTGGACCCACGCACAGCTCCGTGATGTATCCACGCGAGCCCCAGACGGCACGGTCCATGACAACGACACTCTCATGACCGAGCTGATCCGCAACGCCCCGTTCAAAGACGCAATTTTCTGTCTCGTCCCTCACTGGCAGGGTAGCGCGTTCACGGTTTCCCATTCGGAAAAAATGACTGTCAGCATGGCTTTCGTCGACGAACGCGGATCAGTAACAGCCGCAGCAGTCGAAGCGGGCACCTTCATGTTCAACAGCCGATGTCGTTTAATCATCACTGGCGACTCCCCCTCCATTGTCATGTGCGGACGCTGCCATCGCATCGGACATGCCACCAACACACCAGCATGCCCCCTGCCCGCTAATGGCGTCTGCTGTGTCCGCTGCGGAGGTGCCCACCATTCAGATGAGCACGCGACCTTCTGCACTGGGCTCCACCCCACTGCAGGAGTCTGCACATGCTCCTTTAGATGTCTCAACTGCAACGGAAAACATGGAACTCGCGCAGCAGCCTGCCCATTGAAGAAGGGGTTTGCCCCCCCTCCTATGGTGCCGCTCGTCGATCCTTCCATCGTTTCCCCTCCCGCGCCCTCTGCCAAGGGCAAAGGAAAAGAGGCGGCCCCACCCCCGCCCGAGGACCTGGTCTCTACCCAGAGAGAACCAACCCCGGGGTCTGCAGGTGCGATTACCGCCACTGACGGTTTCACGCAGGTGACCAAAGGAAAACGACGGGGCGGACAAGGCGGTCGCTCGGGTAATGCCCGACGAGCTGAACGGCTCACGTCATCCGTCCCCGCCCGCCCCCTGACATCCTCCTCTGCCCCTCCAGCTAAAGCATCGGCGGCGGCACACTTCGCCACGCCCCCTCTGCCCAGCTGGACCGACACCCCGATTGTAGGGGAACCTCATGTCGCGACCCTTGCAGAAGCTGTCGAGGCAATTGGACGCATCACTACCGCTTCTACCAACGAGACACGCAACGAGGATATCGCCGTCCTATGCGGAGACTGGCACCTGCTTGTCAAGGATGATGACCCGCTCGGGACGATCACCTCGTCCATTCCTTTCCGCTTCGCTGTCAAGTACCGCCTCCCTCTCACCATCCAAGCCACCATCGGCACCCTCACTAAAGGCAAATCCGTCTCGGTAGGACGCGACGCCATCACCAAGTTCACGCGTGAGTGGGCAGACGTCTCCCCCTTCTACTACACCCTCAGTCAACTGGACACCGACCACTCTCAATCCTTCGCCCTGCCCGGTGAAGTGGTCGAACCACCGGAGGACAAAGAGACAGAACGCCGGAGGATCGAATGCGTCTCCGCGATCCTCAACTCCTGCGTCGCCGTACAGGAATTCTCCTTCCCCGAACAATTTGTCCCTATTGACCCAGCGACGATTGCCTTCGTCGCACGAAGCTATAAGCGCAACATCATAACTGCCACTCAAACAGAGCTCTGGGAGCTCATGAAAGAGAACCAAACCTCCTTCACAGCCGCCACAACCATGCCTCATGCATAATACGACCATACTCTCAGTCAACATGCGGCGCCGTAACGACGCCATGCATACTTTGTTAGAAACCAACGACAGCGACGATATTTTATGCGTGCAGGAGCCCTGGTTTGACACCATCGGCACTGCTCGCCATGACAAGAGCAAATACGGGGTGGACGTCCTCGGTGGAGCGAACCACCAGAACTGGCGCCTCTTCTACCCCACTTACGATTCTACCAAACGAGCAAAGGTAATGATTTACGCACGAAAACACAGTAGACTAGCCTCCAAACGACGACTCCACCCCGCCCACGTAATTCCACGCCTCGACTTTGTCTCACACCCATGTATACTTATTGTCGACATACATATCCACCTATCTACACTACGCATAGTTAATTTCTACAACGACATTGCTGACCCTTCCGCCCTCCGCTCATTACTGAACCTTGACCTAGATCCCACTATCCCCACCATCGTCGTGGGAGACTTCAACCTTCATTCCCCGCAGTGGTCACCGAGGGGCTGGTCCCCCTCACCTCGAGTAGCTGAGTTCGAGTCATGGGCAATGGTCCAGACTCTGGAGCTCGCCTCGACACCCGGTGTCACCACGCGGAGAGGGACAGCTAACGAGCGCGACAGCGTGCTGGACTTAGTCTGGCACAACCTCGCTGCATTCGAACGGCTCTCCCTTCTACCCCCAGTTACCGACTGGGAGGCCTCGGTGGGCTCCGATCACGCCGCAATCCACACCATCTGGGAGATCGACGGAACGCATAGAGGCTCCAAACAGACGCCGCGCACCACTTTCCGTGTCGATTTCGACGACGACGATGCAAAGAAGGCATGGAGGGACTCCATCAAACAATCCCTCCCCGAACGAATTACCCCCCTCCTCTCGATTGCCGCATTGGATGCCGCTGCAGAACAACTCCAGGTCGCAATCAAAGAAGCATGCCACGCCTGTTACGATCCTAGCGGATCGTTCGTGCCGAAGGCTGAGTCGGGTCGGGCGCAAGCTCGGCGATGATGAGATAAGTCTGATAAGAGTTATCTCGAGTTTTCCGAGTTGAGAGACTTATGCTGCAAGCTTTGCTGGGCAAAGGGCAAAGGGAAAGGGCAAAGGTGCAAAGGCAAGACAGAGTTACTAGGAATTTATCAAAGACTAGCTAGGGAGTACAAGCTAGTCTACTGCTGTCTTTATAGTTGTACAGTACTGGATTTCCGTGCTATTGTTCTACAAGCCTGGCATGTGCCAGCGAGCGAGAGGTGCTGGCACAGCTGAGCTGGCAGCCACGCTCGATAACCCTGAGCCACATCCGAATCGGGAATGCTTACGCGTCGGCAGCCACGTCCGGATCTGAGGAGCTTACGTGTCGTGTCACGTGATCGTGACATACGCCCCTCTCTTGGTTTGTTCGTCCCGAACTAACCCAGTGCTGGTAGCAGAGTTGACGTCGATAACGTCGTCGTGTTCGCAAGTCGTAATGCGGTCGGGGTATTGTAACGGACGTCGGACGGTGGTTGGGCGAGAGTGACGATGAGTAGTGGGAGGTCGAGACCGGCGGTCGTTCGTGGGGCGTGCAGCGGATGTTGAAGCGATCGTGGCGATGGCGATGCGTTGCGTGCCGCCGCCGAAGGTCGAGTCGTTTCTGCGCCAAGTTACGAACGGGGTCAGTGATGTGCGGTACGATCTGCCATGTTTCGGGACGCTCGAGGCGGGTCATCTGAGCGTGCCAGTGAGTAGGGTTGCGGGTGCATGGGTCTAGTGTGGTCCTGCGTGTCTCCTGGGTCCAACCACGTGCGGATCGTCCGATCGATTGTCGCGCTCGGTCTCTTACTGTTCCGTGTGTGAAGTCGGAGTCGAGGCCTCGCCTCTGAAGGTGTTCGTCATCCCTGTCGGAGATCGGGCCCGTTAGTCTTAAGTTCGGTGCGGATGGTGACTCTGCTGCGGGGGTAGGCCGGCGAGGTGTCGGGGTCTGCGTGCACGGTTCGAGGGTAGGCGACGGGTGAGCTGGCGGTGTCAGCATCAAAGGCACTATGGTTGGGCCGGCACGGTTGCGAAGCGAGGGAAGGCGGAGTCGGCGTTGGAGATAGACTGGGCGATCTGGGTGACGTGGGGGTACCAGGTCCGAGGGTAAACCTGCGGGAGATGCGACGGCGGTCGTTGGCGTCCCTCGTGGGCAGGCGTGAGGCGGCGTCTCGTGCTGCGGCTGCGTCCACGTCACGAATGGTCGTTGCTCGTCCGTCCTCGCGGCGGGGATGTGGCTGCTAGCGGTGAACGGGCACTTGTCCGTGGTTACGCTCTTGTTCCCTTGTCTAGGGTCGCGTCGTTGGTCGGGTGTCGACGGTCCGAGATAACGAGGTCTATTGGTGTCGGCGCCGCCCATAGGGATGGGTGACGTTCTACCATCGGCGTCGTTCCTGACCAAGGCGTAGGTTTGGTTAGTTTGCCGAGCGAGAGCGAGAGTATGACGTAGCGAGTCTACGCTTGCTACTCTTCTTGGCCCTTTCACCCTGACCAAGGCGTGATCGTGTTTAGTTTGATACCTGTCGGTCGCATGAACTATCGATAGTCGTTTTGCGATGGCCGATGCTTCGTGGCCAGTGCGTGATATCGATGTTGGGGAATCGACAGACGAGATGGTGCGGGACGGGGGACTCGAGACTGGGATCGCGAGGCCGCTTTTGTCGAATACGGGTCTGAATGGCGATGTTGCACCTGTGAACGGTGACTGGAGAACGTACGGCGACGTTGGCGGGTATACGTTCAGGGGACTGGGACTACAACCGAGAGCTGCGGGAGACATTACGCCCGCGCATCGCGGGTTCCGTCCGAAGCTTCGGCAAGCAAAGTTGGCGGATCCTTCGCCGCCGCTCGAGGTCATGGGAGAGGACGCAGTTGCCTTCCCGTTATAGCTCGCTTGGCCCCACGTATGTGAGTTGCTGTCGTATCGCGCCATGTCGACCTGCCCAGGGGTTCTGCCCGCATCTACTGGCGCGGAGAGCACGCTTTGCATCGGTCGTCTGCGGTCGGCGATGATATCTCTCGGCCTGTTTGTCTCGGGCGTAGCGTCGTCGAGGGACTCTATGGTCATCAGGGTCATCTGACCACACACAACGTTTTCTGTGATGCTGGGACGGTCCTCCCTGCTTCCTACCGCGGTGACTTCCATGAGTATCTCGACCGTCTCCTCGAGAGATGGTCGTGTTAGGGTTCCAGTGTCTGCGCGGTTAATGCCGTATCTCGTGATGGTTGCCAACGAACCGAGGCGAGTCATCAGGTCACAACGGAGTGTTAGCTGTCTGTCGTTGACGCCTGAACCATCAAACGCGATGACTTTACGGTACGTGGCGTCGGCGCATAGTGGGTTGTTGTTGCGCCAGATTTTTGCGTCGCGTCTCGCACCTTTACGCAACCTCGGCGTGTCGGGCTCGGGCGTCGGATCGAGGCCTGTGCCAACCTCCAGTTGCTGTGATCGGTCGAGGCCACCGATGTCGTCGTCTCGTTGCGGGTCGTCTGGCCTGGCCGAGGTGACTGCTGCGAAGTCAGGGCACGGGGTTCGCGGGTCGTCCAGGCAGGGGGCATTGTGGTAGGGTTGGTGACGAGCGGTCGTGGTCTCGGCTAGGTCGATAGCGTGTTGTGGTACTTGCGCAGTACCGACGACGGACTCCAACGCAACGTCGTTGTAAACCGGGATGATGTACGTTTCATCGTTTCTCGTGTCGACAGCGGCACCAGTAGTCTGACTTTGGGTGTAGAGCGTTAGTACGGCTCTTATCGCGGCGTTTGTGCTCTGGAAGTCGTATTTCCTGAGCAAGGTTTTACGCCTTGCTGGGCCGATGCCTGGTCCGATCGTGTAGTTCTGCAGTATTGTCGTCTTGGGAAGGGGGTTCCACGATGAAACTGGTGGAATCAGTAAAATTACTCCCCCCCTTAGGCTGTCAGCTTCCATGATGACCAAGCGAGGTAGGACGAGGGCGAGGCCGGGCGCAGGAAGGGGTCCACGGTCATTGGGCAACGGAGTCCCCAAGTATCGGACCTGCGATGTCCGGGGCAGGATGCCGAGGAGGGCCACGGGGCGTGGCGCGGGCACCGCTCGGGTCCGCGGGAGAGTGCGGCATGCCAGTCTGTACAGGGGTCGACGTGCCCGGGCGTCGTTGCGTCGGCGCGTGACGGCGTCGTCCGCACGTAGCGTGGCGGCGGCCTCGCGGTCGATGTCCCTCCTGTCGTAGTCAGCGGTCTCCCGGGCGTGCCGTATGCGGTCTGTGAACCACTTAAACAGTGCGTCCGGGAGTGGGTTGCGGGCGGGGTCACCGAGGGTGTACAGACTGGGTCCTCGGTACACGCTCCTCCTACCGTCGTCGCCATCGTCCCTCGATCTCGGTGGGTAACTCATAGGATCGTGAATGCTGTCAGGGCGCATCCGTCGGTCAGGCTGGCGTACGATCGGCGCTCCCTCTGAGCGGTCGGTGTGAAGGGGAGGCCGTTCCTCGACGATTGAGCCGTCCGTGGTCGTCCCTGGGCCTGCTGGCGCGTCGCCCCGTCGTTCGGCCAGGCTGCGAGTGAGCGAGAGCAGATTGGGGTCGTCTGGGGTTCCGCACCGGCGTGTTGTCCGACCGCTGATTTGGTGTTCGTTCCCGCTCGATTGGTGGTGCTCCTCCTCATCCCGTCGGTCTCGTCTTCCACGTTCGTGGTTGGTGTCGAGGTGGATCCACCGGTCGGACTGGTGGTCGGTCTGCGCGGGCTCCGTACGATCTTTGCTAAGGTCGTCGAGTTCCCCGTCGACGACCCTCCCCTTTGCGATCGTCCCGGGTCCAGCCGCTGTCTCGCCCCATTCGTCGGCGTTTGCCGTGGCTCGGATCACTGCCCGGCTAGGGTTTGTGGGGTTTGATGGAGCTCCTGCTTCGCTCGTACGTTCGTCCTGCGCGCAGGGCCCTCGTCCCCTTGGTCTGAGAGCGCATTGCGCCGGTTGACGTCTGCCCGTACGTTGCGCGGTTGGATGTACTCGTGGAACCCGGTGGACGATGTGAACCGTGCGTCGCCCTCGCCGTCCGTGGTCGAGCCGGGCCCGCGCTATGTATGCTGAGCGACGGTGGGTAGCTTGGCGAGCTTCTCGTGGTCGTCGTGGAGACACGCGATCATATTTGCGCGACGCCGTTGCTCGTCCTTGCTCATCCCACGCGGTGTGTCGCGCTCCTCTGCGACTGTGTCGCCGCGCGGAGGCACTTCTGCGAGCTTCTTCTTGCTCGTCGTTGTATGGGTATTCGTCACATCGCGGCGAGGTCTCGTTCGAGCCGTCCGAGTTGTGAGGATCGTCGTCGTCGCGGGTTCGGTCACACTTGCCGTATTCGAGATCGTGTGATGTCGACTGGGAGTCTGTCCGCCCTCTGAGCAACGTGGCACTGAGGTCGTGTGCCCGGGGTGGTCGTCCTCGAGCCGTTCCGCGGTCGCCTGACAGCGAGTCTGCGCGATTCGTGAACGGTGCTGCGTCGCGTTCGTACCACGGGAGTGGTGTAGGAAGTGCGTCTCCTCCTGCGGGTACCACCGCAGGGGCTTCGTCTTGGGGCGTTGCGTTACCGTGCGCTGCGTCCGAGTCATCGGGTGTGCACGTCCAGTCGGTGAGTCCGATATACGAGTCAGGGAGGGTGTCCCCAGCGCTGTCTGGGTCCTCTCCTTCGCCGTCTCTTAACGTGCGTTCCCTGTACCCGTCCTCATGCTCTTCCTCGTGGAAGTATTTGTCGTTTCCAAGGGGTTGAGCGTCGTTCCGTCCTCCCCCGCTGACGTTCGATGTTTCGTCGTCGTCATCGTCGCCCCACTCTTCGGGTTTGTGTGCGAATTCACTATACCGAGTACTCCCGCCGTCTTCGATGTCCGGCTTGTAGGGGTCTTCGAGGTTTCGCGTCCGGTACGCAAATCCGTACCGCGTATCACCTCCTCTCGGCAGATGATCATCGTCATCGGCGTTGTCGTCCCCCAGGAGTTGACCTAGCATCTCTTCTCGGTCATGGCGTGTGAAGGCGTCCCACAGCTCCTCGTCATCAAGAGTGTTGCCCGGCGTTACTGCGGGGTTCGTCTCTTCCTCGAGTGCCTCTAGGCGGTCGTGGCGTCGACCGCTTTTGATCTGTAGCAGTATCTCCCACAGAGCTGCTTTTGTCAGCGGGGCGTCGTCTTCTGAGAGGATCTCCCGTAGTTCCTCTCGTGCCTCGTCTGTTAGTGCATCGATGGCTGCGACGGGGTCATCTTCCCCTTGGTCGTCTGGGATCGTGAGAGGCTCGAAGGTTTGACAGTAACGCTCGGCCCTGCGCATGGGGTCCGTCGTGTGTAGGGGGCGTTCTCGTCTCGACGTCTGCTCGTCCTCCGTCGAGTCGTAATCGAGTCCGCTCGGGATATGACCGGCGTCCGTCGCAATGGTCGCGGCGGGGGTCGATGGACGAACTTCCTCGGTCTGCAAGGTCTCGACGATCGTTGACGTGACCTCTCGTACCCGCCTGCGCATTTCCAGAAATCTGGACGACCGTACAGGCGGATTTGATGCGTGTCCATCGGGCCCGTCGTGGTTGACCGTACTACCATCGTCAAGGGTATCTCCCCTGGTTGCCATAATGCGGCGTACGGGCGGTGTATCTGCGCCTCTTCTCATAAGTTCGTCACCGGGGACTTTGACTTCGGTAGCCCGTGGTCGTCCCTGCGCTGTGTCGTGCTCCCCTTCGATCGAGATGGGATCGGCGCTCGTAGCGACGGTCGTGGCTAGGGGCCGAGGTCGTGGCTAGGGGCCGAACCTCTTCGGTTTGCAAGGTCTCAGCGTTTGACCTTGCTTCCCGTACCCTCGCGAGCATTTGTAGCAACCTAGGCGATCGTACATGAGCCATCCCGAGAACGTCAGACGGCGCGTCGAGGCGTCTCGCGGGTGGTGTCCCACCAGGGTCGTGCGCCGGGATGGGTGGACGTGCGTCTCCGCACGTAGGTTCGTCTACGTGGGCTTCGACTTTTGTCTGCATGTCTCGCAGGGTTTCTGTGCGAGTTGCCTGTCGTACCCTCGCGAGCAGCTGTTGCATCTTGGGTGATTGTACACGAGCCACCCCGGGAACGCTCGACATCGAGTCGGAGCGTTTCGCGAGCGGTGTCACACTGGGATTGTGCAACAGGAAGAGGGGTGGATGTGCGTCTCCTCCCGCGAGCTCGTTCGCGGGGGCTTCGGCTTCAGAGGCTGGCGACCATAGTCCGGTCGATAGTGGATCGGGACTCGCGTCTTTGTCGCGTATGTGTCTCCGGGAGTCGGTGTGTCGTGGGCGTCGGTGCGTTACCACCGTCCAGCCGTTTGTCGTTGTGATCCCCGGGACGTCGTTACACGTTACGTCGGGGTCAAGCACCGCATACCTGTTATGGTTGGTGCTGATGCTTGTTTGTGCGCCGTTCGTATGGCGTACTGGTCGCGTCGTAGGTTCGGCAGTACCGTGACTCCTCTGGTAGCCGCGGGTCGTATGTGTGGGGTCCTGGCGCTGGTCAGTACCATGCTGCCGGATCGTGGCTTCGTGTCTGTTGTGTCCGCCGAGGGCGTTTGTTTGCGACCGTATGTGATCGCGAGCGAGTCGTGTCGGGAGTCGCTCTGTTAGCGCCGCGCTGATTCGCAGCTCGCGTCTGTGAGCCGCGTCATTGTTGTTTGTCGTTGGCTCCCGCGCCATGCATTCCGCGGGAGTGTGGTTGTCAGTGGTTCGCGCGCCGTACATTTCACGCGAGGTCGGATTAGAGAGCTAGTCTTGTGTTACGATCCTAGCGGATCGTTCGTGCCGAAGGCTGAGTCGGGTCGGGCGCAAGCTCGGCGATGATGAGATAAGTCTGATAAGAGTTATCTCGAGTTTTCCGAGTTGAGAGACTTATGCTGCAAGCTTTGCTGGGCAAAGGGCAAAGGGAAAGGGCAAAGGTGCAAAGGCAAGACAGAGTTACTAGGAATTTATCAAAGACTAGCTAGGGAGTACAAGCTAGTCTACTGCTGTCTTTATAGTTGTACAGTACTGGATTTCCGTGCTATTGTTCTACAAGCCTGGCATGTGCCAGCGAGCGAGAGGTGCTGGCACAGCTGAGCTGGCAGCCACGCTCGATAACCCTGAGCCACATCCGAATCGGGAATGCTTACGCGTCGGCAGCCACGTCCGGATCTGAGGAGCTTACGTGTCGTGTCACGTGATCGTGACAACGCCCACCTCGAGGTGAAAACCGCCAGCAAGGCCAGGAAGAACCCCTGGTGGACAGATGAATGCACCACGGCCGCGGAAGCCCTCCGAATCACTGGACGAGACGGTCCCAACCGCCGGGAGGCCAAGAAGCAGCTGAAACGCGTCACCAAGGCAGCCAAACGAAAATACTATGACAACGTCATCGCCAACGGCAACATCTGGAGCCTCGCAGCATGGCGACACGGTCGCTCCTTGTCCGGCATACCGGCTTTGCGGGACCCGACGACAGGCGACGTCCTCAACAAAGACGACGACATAGCCATGGCACTGGGCCGGAAGTTCTTCGTCGAAGAAGGTGCCTTGGGAACAGTGAACTGCACGCAACACGACGACCCACCTCCACTACCGACAAGGACGCATGTTCCGTTTACATCAAAGGAGCTTGACCCCCTCCTCTTTGATACGGACAATAAGTCGGCCCCCGGGGAGACGGGCATCTCATGGCACATCCTCAAGCTTGCCTGGGAGACCATCGCGGACCACACGACCAACGTTTTCAACGCGTGCCTCTCTCTAGGACACCACCCTGCACTCTGGCGAAGGGCCATAGTGGTGGTAATCCCGAAGCCAGGAAAAGATGATTACCTTGCGCCCAAGGCCTACCGCCCTATATCACTCATCGAATGCCTCAGTAAGCTCCTCGAAAAGGCCGTAGCAAAGTGTCTCCTCTTCGACGCAGACAAACACCACCTGCTCCCAACTACGCAGTTCGGCACAAGGGCCTTCTCCTCTACCTTGGATGCCGGTCTCACACTAGTGCATGACGTACAGGCGGCCTTTCGCACCAAACGCAAATGCGCCGCCCTCCTGTTCGACATCAAGGGTTTCTTCGACCATGTTCACCGAGACCGCATGGTACACACGCTGCAGATCCTCGGCTTCCCCGAGTCGATCGCAAACTGGGTCCGCGTCTTCCTGAGCGACAGACGAGTGAGCCTCTCCTTCAATAGCACACATCTGTAAAGTGGGACCTGTCAAAAGCTGTCACCGACCGGTCCTGACCGGTCGGTGACAGCTTTTGACAGGTCCCACTTTACAGATGCAGTGACAGCGGAACGGGACCAAGCGGTGGGCACTCCGCAAGGATCCCCCCTGTCCCCGATTTTGTCCGCCCTCTACACCTCCACTCTGCTCAAACTCAAACCCCCGACCGCGAACACCACCCTGGGAATGTACGTAGACGACGGCATCATCTTGTCCCATGGGCGCACATGGGACCAGGTCACTACGGGGCTGCGCGATCGATACCGCCAATGTGAGAACTGGCTCCGACGCTCCAACCTGGAGCTGGAGCCGGACAAAACAGAGGTAATCTTTTTCTCCCCCCCGTACACTAGAAAGACCAATGCTCCCCCTTCCCACATCTACCTACCAGACCCCCAGACCAACTCCTACTACGTTGTCCATTCCGCTCCTACCATACGATACCTAGGCTTCTTCATTAACCAACGCCTCGACTGGGAACCACACGTCACAGTCATGTGCAACCAGGCACGTGCCTCACTAAAAGCTTTACAGCTACTCGGCAACTCCCAGCGCGGCATCTCCACGGCGAGCTGGCGTCTGCTGTTCAACGCAGTATGCATGCCAGTTCTGTCCTACGGGTGCCAGCTGTGGATCAACTGCCGCAAGAAGGTCGGCCTCATAAAGAAGATTCAAACGGTAATGAATGAGGGGGTCAGGGTGATATCCGGTTCTTTCCGGACAGCACCTCGTGCCCCCCTCCATGAGCTACTTCGTATCCTACCCGCCAGGCAGTACCTGGAAAAGCTCACCGCCACTTCCGCCCTCAGACTGTTCCGTGTCCCCCGGACGTCACAGCTCCTAACCCGATTGGGCAAGGACTGGGGCGCGCCGGTTCAGAGCGGCCCACACTCCAGCAATGGAGGGGTGGTGAACAACAGAACTTTGCTGGTACGGTCTGAAGTATCGGCCCAGCGCCCCACTGCTCTGGAGGCTCTCGGCGCGCAAGTCGACCCACTGTTGACAGAGCGCGTCGACGTCGTGGCCATCGCCCCCTGGGAGGTTCCCAACTGGGAGGCGCATGTGACCTACGAAGGGCTGACGGACCCCAATGAGCGGAAACGCTTTGTCAACGGGCTCTACGCCTCGCGACACGAGCAAAGTACGCTGATCATCCGTGTGGCGGGAACGGTTTCGAACCGCAACCGCCCTGACAACCTTATGGTGGGAGGGGCAGCGGCCTCTATCTGGCAGGGAGAGGCGGAGCCACGTGCTCGGACGTGGACGCTCGGTTCAGGGGTCGAGACTTCAGACGTCCACCTCTTCGGCATCTCAAAGGCCGCCGAGCTTATATCAGTTGAGTACTCACGTGCGCCCCCTCCAAACATTTACATCCTTTCTTCGGACAACGGAGCGCTAAGCTCCATACGTAATACACGCTCACTTACACACCAATCGGAGGTGCTGCGGTTCCATACCGCCCTCTCATCTTTCTATAGCGTCCACAGGGATACGAGAATCCACCTCGTATGGTCAAAGGAACACAGGAAGAGAGCATCGGATACCCAAGCCAGGATGGCGGCCCTAGAGGCCTGCATGAACACCCCCCTCGCCTCCGTCAAGCGAGTCCAGACCCCCGCCTTCGTTAAAAAGGCCCAGCGCGCCCACGCCTTCCGGGCCTGGGCCAGGGAATGGATTACGCGAACCAACTCCGAACACCCACCACCTGCCCGCGCATATGGGCATTCCATTCATTTCCACACGCCCCCTGACGGGCGCAATCACCCCCTATGGTCCGCTGCCATACCCCCCAAACAGCCCTCTCCATACTGGAAACCCATCACCAGGCGAGCCCACTGCACAGCCATGCAACTCGCCACACTACACTCCTTCACATCCGACTACACCACCACCCACCGCCCCGACCTCCCACCCGAGGCGGGGCATTGTCAATGCGGCTTCACCGACAAATCCTTCTACCACATCCTCTATGACTGCCCTGTCTACGAGCCACAACGACGATACCATCTCTTTTCCAGCAGACGCCCGGAACACACCGAGCCGCTGGACCTTTTCACCGGGGAGGGCGACGTCGCCCATGACCTCTGCCTCTTCCTGCAAGACTCTGGCGCCGCCTCACGTCCTGAGAACGTGCCTCCCATGCCGTTTGATCCAGGTTGAAGATGCTCTCGACCTCAAAACCCTAGACCCAGCCCAGGCTGCCCGGTGAGTTGCTTGTCTGCGATGACACCTTTACCGTACCCCCTCTGTCATATCCTTTGTACTTGACATGCTACCCTGACTTCGGTCCCCGCTGGTTTCTGGCCTTCCTCTGGTGAGGTGGCTCTAGTTCGGTTTCTTCTTTTCCGTACTATTTACTTCGCACGGCGCACGTGATTATTTACATTACGTTACCTCTCGCATATCTCGCTCTGTAGGGAGTTGAGGACCGGCTTTGTATGCTCTACTGCCCCGGAATAAACATGATCCAAAAAAAAAAAAAAAAAAAAAAAAAAACAACTGCCAGTCCAACTGCTCGCAGAGAACGTGCAATCCAAACCGCGTGGGAGCTCCTGGTTGGGCAAAGGAGATGGATATGGCACGCTTAGAGGTTATAATATCTGCTCGACGATGTAACTTCTGAATGTCTGTCCTGTCGATGAATTTTCCGAGTTGTGAAGTGTCAAAGGTGAGTTGATTGAAGAACGTGATATCAATATCCCCGAGACATGGTGCATCGATCCCGGCCAATAGACTGTTCAAGTACTTGCTAGTTCCTCGAAATTTTAGGTGGGAGAGAGTTGGGAGAACGACAGGTGTTCCTAACTGAGGAGGTACGCCACTGTGATCACGGCGAGAGGGAGGGGAAAGGAAATGAAGTGAAAGTGATTGAAGCTGGGTCATATTTTCCAAGGCATTCGCGAATGCTTCTGGGGAAAAATACCCAAAGCTGGTAATCCCGTGGATCTGAATATCGACGAGGTTCTGGGAAGACGGGAGAAGCTGTGGGAGTGAAGGAAATGCGACCCCAGTCACGTGGAGACTACGGAGGTGTGAGCCCCACCGGAAGGTGCTGGGAAGCGTCTGCCCATTTCTGTCTTGGGACAAAAGAACGAGGTCTTCTAGCTCAGAAAATGGCCCCACTACCGTATCCAGTTTTTCCAGGAGCGAATTTGTGATGGTGAGGCTGATCGACCTAACGCGATCAGAGTGCTTGAGTGCGGCCACGATATTGTCCACATCCCGAGGACCCGGCGGATCGAGAGTCGGAGATCCTCCGTATTGCATGATGATAGGAAAGGCTGGCCAGCATTCTAAGGTCTCCGAGACAGGTGTTCTGTGCGTACAGTAGAGTCGAAGGCGTAGACCGCGTGGCGACGCAAATATGATATATCGCCATTTTTGGCACACATGCACAAGCCTATGCCAAGATCGTGGAGAGGCATCCAGGTAGCAACCGAATATGCTCAGAAGAACTACCTCGGGAAGCTTCGCAATCGTTGTCACTTCCCGACGAGAATTTTCTGCTCCGATCAAGGGAGCGAGGGGTGCACGATTATAACTTGAACCACAGAAGGCTCGACGACTCGGAGCGTGATTCTCCGAGTCTGCTTCAAAAGTCGATTGAGATGTGCTTCGGAGTCGGATATTTCTATTGGGAGATCCAAAAATACGGTGTCACTTCTTGCAGTGGAACATCAAGCGCGCCGGATCTCTCACCTTGGAGGGCGCATTAGGGGGTTTTTGAATTTCAATGGTAGGGCCCATCGCTCTTATACTTAATTTGAAAATGTCACACTAATCGGCCGGAAATTCTGGGGGTACGGTGGATGATGGATCGACGGGGCCCGACGCTCATGGGTCACGATTACCGCATGGCAGTGAAAATGTCGTTACTACGAGGGAATTGCCAATTGTGTCAAAATGCGGATAGTAGTTTATCACCAAGGCAGTGCGAACAGGTATGTGCGAAGGCATTTTTAATTGGGACAGGAGTGCAACTAGCCGGGTTTGATTGAAGTTCATTAGGTACATCTAACGCCAGTGGACAACGGTTCTGCAGCGACTCAGGATCAATGGGTAGAATTATTATGGATGTTGAGTGATTAGGTGGGGAATTAGCCGGGGCGGTCCACTTGCTGGTTTTCCGTCGGTCCGAGACAATGCGATGCAGTGATTTTACCGTGCTAACGACAACTCATCGCCATCTCAGGCTGTGAGGGAGCTTATTGGAGTTTGAAAACCCTAGAACAAGGAATCGGTGGCACTCTGAGAGCCATGCTAGTATGTAAAGGCTGAAGTGTGCTGTGTGTCGGTCATGGTGTTGGTTGGGAAGTTTGGTTGCAACCCGGGTCAGACTCAACCGTGATGGTCGCTAAACTTATCATGAAATGTAGTCAACGGTGAACTGTTCATATGCTTCTGCTCGCAGGAGGTTCTATTCTTTACAAGTGGTCCTTCTAGGCCCCCGGCGATCACGAGGGTTAAGGAAGGAAAAACAAAGAAAATGGGTTTGAAGCCAAGTGCTGAAACACTTAAACGGGACCAGCAAAGGGACGACGAGAGAGAAAGAGAGTGTACCGTGTGCCAGTGCACTTTTAAGATTGCCAATCATACAACGGAAGATGGTGCGCGGACGGTACAGTGCCGTGACTGTACTCGCAGAGCCAGCGCAGACCTCGGAGCGGCAGGCGGGGTGGGGCGCGCTGGTTCATCTTCCTATGATACGGGAAGTCTTGAACTCAAAGGTCGTTCTCCGCGCGCCGAGCACGGTTACTGACGTTCATCATGTACACCTACTGTGTCGTCTTCCCTCGAACGTCGGCGTGTACCCGTGCTGCCACAAAGTACGCGGCCAGCCGGCCACTTTCAGCATCGTTGAGTCTAGTCTAAGTGATCTTCCCGAGGTGGAGTTGCGTGGGAGAACCTCGGCGCTGACGGAAGACGAGTACATTGACAGGTGCGACTGAAGGGTGCTGGTTGCAGGGGTACCATGATCGCGGAGCGGCTGTGGGACGGTAAAATATAAGTGGGCTTGGGGAACATTGCCGACCCTTATAGTGAATTTCACGAAGTAATTCCTTGTGTAGAACACAGACTGAGGTGAATCCGATGGGACTGGAATTACCATTAGCGAATGGAATGGAGGCCCTGGGACCTCGTGTAGCTGCAAGGGTGACGACAAAAGCGGGGTGCCAGTCGGGGAATGGTGGAGAGATCAAAAAGACAAGAGGAGCCATTCAACGAGATCCTGAATGGACTCACTGTACTGACGATCCATACGCTTCCCTCACCTCCATCAGAGCCCGTCTCGCCCCCAAAGACCAGTCCGCACACTGCACGCTTTGTATTTGGAACGCGAAGTTGTCAACTGATGGTATAGGTAATATCTTTTCACCGATCTGGTGAAAAAATGATATCAAATATACAACAGAAAGGAGAGACCGGCAAAGAAAAGAAAAGAAAAGAGAAAACGGCAAGGAAAACGGTCTCTGCTTGGATGGATGACCGCGTAAAGAGTCTCCCGACTGCGCAAGGAAACCAAAATAGAGGGAAAGTATAGGGATCCCGGAAACACCAAAAAACTTACTCAAAAGGGCGTGAATGCCGACGCGCATGAGGGGGGGAAGAGAAGAGATGGAAGAGGACGAGGACGTGCACGTCGAGGAGCCGTGGCGCGCGGTGGATGCAAGCGGAAGGCAAGAGCCGACGCGGAAAGCTAGTTCGACCCAATGCCCATCTCCTCACCCACGCAGAATGCAATGCCTGCGCCTCGAGCGCTGCTTCATTAAGCTTCATTCGTGAAAGCCATCTCCCTCGGGTTCTATATCCTTAGACCAGGTCCTGCCCGCAGTCCAACCTCGCCGAATGTAGCGTGCACTACAGTAGTACGGGAATGTGTTGGGCTCCTCCAACTCGTTCAAACGGCGTGTTCGCCTACCGTAGACCATGCCCCGAATTCTATCCGCAGCTTCAAGTTTGAAAGTTCCCGTTAAATGACATAGGTACCCTAAATCTCCCGTTGTCCACCCTTTATGAGTTCTCACAGGTAAGTCACTGAACGCTTTACTTACTCTGCTGCGGGAGCTCACCGCGACGGTGTATACTCGAATCTCCCAGTAGACGCACTCGGCGCCCAGCTATGACCCAACCTTCCGAGTCAGAGGATCACTGTGGCCTGCCTGAGGGTACGGTACATCTTGCATACAATGCCCATGTCGGTCTTTGACTTGTTTCTAAATAGGGAGAGTCCCCCTTCTTTACCGTCATGCGGCGATTGGAACGCTTCCCTCCGTGAACACCCTTGATTCTGACCTCGCATCATTATCCCCCGGAACGACGGGCGACAATCAGGAAATTCTCCTCCGTCGGAGAGCATTTAATTTCCCTCTCTTGGACCGAAATACGTCAATTGAAGTACTCCCAGACGACGTCCTACTGAACATATTCGGTTCTTACCGAGTGTCTTCACCACTACATTGGCATAGGCTCACGCACGTGTGCCGAAGGTGGCGACGTATCGTATTCGCGTCACCTCGGGGTCTAGATCTTCGACTCTACTGTAAGCACGGAACACCAGTCTTGAAGACTCTAGATTATTGGCCGGCCCTGCCAATTGCCGTCCAATACAAGGGATGTCCAATGCTCAATCCACCTACTCCCGAAGACGAGGACAACATCGTGGCCGCCTTGAAGCGTTCCGATCGTGTTTGCTCCATCAGCCTCACCGTCACACATTCGCTCCTAAAAAAACTGGGCACGATCGAAGAGCCGTTTCCGGAACTGGAAGATCTCGTTCTTCTGTGCCGAAACGGCCTGCCGCTGCCATTCCCCAGTAATTTCCGGTGGGGCACACGCCTCCGTAGTCTCTGCTTGACTAGGATTTCCTTTCCCACCCTCCCGCATTTGCTGTCGTCTTGCCCAAACCTTGTCGATCTTCAGCTTCACGAAATCTTCAATTTCCAGAGTCTGTCACCACAAGCGATCGCGAATGCCCTGTCTGGGGTTACCCAGCTTCAGTCACTTTCACTCCATTTCCATTTCCCCGTCTTCCACCCTAGTCTCATTGCCGTGCCTCCGTTGTCTGGGGAACGCCTTGTTCTCCCTGCTCTTACCCACTTCAAGTTTCGAGGAACCAGCGACTACTTGAACGGCTTTGTAGCCGGAATCGATGCACCTCACCTCGCGGATATCGAAATCACGTTCTCCCACTGGCCCACTATCGACGTTTCACCACTCCGCCAGTTCATCGACCGGATAGAAATGCAGAAGTGCCCTAGGCGAGCAGACGTTCTATTCTCCGAATGTGCAATTTCCATGTCCTTAACCCGGCCAAGAGCACCCGCGCGCCTTGAACTACGAATATCCTGCAGGCAGCTAAATCGGCAGTTATCCTCCATGGCTCGAATACGCAATCATTTTTCACAATCCCTTGACAGTGTTAAAGATCTTCGCATCGAGGTGACGCGAACGTCAAGTGGGCAGGATTCCACGAACGGTGAACGATGGACGGAATTTCTCCGCTCATTCAGAGGTGCAGAGAGGCTCCACGTGGCTGGCGAACTTGCGACAGACATCTTGCATGCTCTGCGGCCAGCTGCCGGAGAGCCTACGAACGATGCTCTCCCTGCCCTCACAAATCTCTACGTAATAGGACCTAGGTCGGGCGCGTTGCAGGACGCTGTACGATCGATTATCACCCCGCGCAAGCTCTCCGGAAGTCCCATAGTAGGGAAATATATAAATGCGGATTCAAGAAAGGACAAAACCCTACCAGAGCCGACAGCAGAGGACGACGAATCGGCGCGTAAACTGCCGACAAGGACAAGAACGTGCCGCTACTGTAACCTCCGTTTCGAAGAACGGCAAGACCTCATTCGGCAGTCAAGGCACCGCGCGCCATCAGAAGAGTGCGAAGAATGGTGCAGACTTTGCTGTAGCCCGTGGTCACAATGCCTTTTTTCTTCCCGAAGACGACTACCTCGCTACAGGCCCCCTAATGTCTGGCCCTCCGATGCGCTTCCCCCGGACAACTCTTCTTCCGCTATCGATCGAGTCGTTATGTGGCTCGGCAACAGCGTCCCCGCTCACCCCCCCGTGTCGCTGTATCCCCTACGGTTAGAAGTACCTACCACGCCGTCGCATATCTCCGAGACAAGGTCAACAAGGAGACTGATGAAGTCCCAACGGGGTTACCAGAGATTCATCCCTAGTCTTCGGTCCCTTGGCAACTTAATCAGTTCCCGCCTGCGAAGGTGGACTGAGGATGCAGGGCCGTCAAATGACCAACTGGAACCCCTTGACGTTTGGTCCGTGATCGAGAACGAGATGATGGTGTGATCGCCGAGCAACACATAAAGGCGTCAGAGCATACGGCAGGCATCCACTAGGATTTCTACGACGTGTATCTCACAGAAATTAACTCCACAGACATTACCTTGGACTTGGACATTACCGTAGTACACACTAGTTCTTATAGGTTTCACGGAGAAACTATATCTTGTTTATTTCGCAAACAAAAGATGTATTTATGCACGTACGTACGTATGTATCATACGCATTAAATATAAGAGGGAGGGAATACAAGGAAGAAATAGAAGACAACGACGATGGCGGCGACACATTTCTGGACGACCGGGAGGACACAAGTACTACACACCTTGTTATTACTTGACTGTGTTCGTGGGAGAATGGTTTTCCAAGTCCTGGACCTTGGGTTTGCAGGAATTAAGGGAAGACGAAAGAACAATCCTCGCCTGATACGAAAAAGAAAAATGGACAGTCCAACCTTAAGACCTAGATAGGCTAGGACAAGAGTGAGCAGAGGGGATCCGAAGTCCCAAAATACCAAATAGGTGTAAACGCGGACGTGCCAGTGACGAGAAGAGACGAGAAGAGAGAATTTGAGGTCGCGGCAACAACAGAAGATCCATCCTCGTCATTCGTAGTTAGAGACGCTCCCTGAGGTGTTATCACGCGGCGGAGGACAGCCCACTGCCAGCTGAGCCCCTCAGAACGACGTGGGTGGCACGGGTGCAGGTAGGTGGGGTCGTTAGGATGCAGGGAGGAATTTTTCATTGCGCAAGTACGTCCTTTGAGTTGGCGTCGAGAGAGGAAGCAACCATCTTTTCCTTGAGGAGAGTAGAGAGATAATTGCGGTTGGCGGTTGTTGTCACGATGGCGGTGAGAGTCGGAGTCTGCTCGGATATGTCCGAGAAAGCGACAGGCCATCTTCAAAGCTTGATTTCTAGTAGTTGCTCACAGCGATTTATCATTAACGTACATCCAAATTAACAGTGCGGTTGCGTCCGAGTCACATATGCAAAGTGTAAAAGATCGCCTTTGCCCTAAATCCTGTTCGGCCGACCGGTCGTTCAGGCTCCCACGTGTTCTGTATAAGTATCGCCAGCAATAGTAGCTGCCCCGTTCATTCTCCCGGGCCTCTCCATGCATTCTCCAAAGTAAGTGACCTAGCGTCTCACGGGCTCTACTGCTGGAAGTGACAGTCGATGTTGTGGATCTGCTGATAGACGTACACAACTCGTATTGCCCCTTCAACCCGTTACCACACAAAATAAATGTCCAATCAGAGGTACATCTTCCGCCAATGCCTGCCCCTCTCGCTAATTTTGTTCTCCCTTTCTACAAGTCATGATCGAGAAGCTTTCCGACGAAGTGCTTTTAAACATATTTCGTTATTATCTGGATGCCTCTCCACGATTTTGGCTCGTTCTTGTGCATATATGTCGCAAGTGGCGACGTATTGTATTTGCATCTTCACAGGCTCTGCACCTCCGACTGTTCTGTACCCACGGAACGCCTTTTTTGAAGACTCTAGATTATTGGCCATCCCTGCCTATCGTCGTGGAGTACGGGGGATCTCTAGAGCTCGACCCGCCGGCTCCCGAGGACGATGACAACATCATGGCCGCACTCGAGCGGTCTGATCGTGTTAGTTCCATCAGCCTCACCCTCACAAGCTCGCTTCTTGAAAGGTTGTTCGCGATCGAGAGCCCATTTTCGGAACTGGAACACCTCGTTCTTCAGTCTCAAGATAGACGGCGGCTGACCCTGCCCAGCGTTTTTGGGCGGAGCACACGACTCCGTAGCCTCCACTTGACTGGGACCACCTTTGCCGCACTCCCTCTGCTGCTTTATTCTTCCGGGAACCTTGTAGACCTTGAGCTCCACGAAGATTCCACCAGAAATCCTTGGCTCGACTCGCCAGAGGCGCTCACGGATGCCTTGTCCGGGATGGCTCAGCTTCGATCACTTTCGCTCCATTTCCTTTTCACTATCGACGTCCCCTTAGTACCGTCCAGGAAACGCCTCGTTCTCCCCGCTCTCACTCGCCTTAATTTTCGAGGAGAAGACGGATACTTGGAAGGCCTTGTGTCCGGAATCGATGCCCCTCGCCTAGGAGATATCGAGGTCACATTCACCAATAGATACTACGATGAATCACTAGAACTTAGCAGATTCATCGATAGGATATTAATACCGAAGTCGCATCGTCAAGCACATATTCTCTTCTCTGATGATGTCGTCTCCATCTCGTTGACGCAACCAGGAGCCCTCGCGTACCTTACGTTGCAAATATTCTGCGACGACGACTACGACAAATTCACCATGTCTCAAATTTGCGCCCGGCTGTCTGAATCCTCGCTTTCCAATGTGGAGGATCTACGCATCAGCGCGATGCTGCGACAAAAAAGGTGGAAGTATGAAGAATTCGACTGGCTGGACATTCTAGACTCATTCACCGGCGTAAATTTGCTCCATATTGCTGCTGGGGACTCGTCGACAGACATCGCAGATGCTATTCAACTTCTAACCGAGGAGCCCTGGCGCGGAAATGTACTACCTGCCCTGCACAAGCTCTACATAGTAGACCCCGGGCCACGTCACGCACCTTTGAGGGCGGCAGTAGTGTCATTCATGACCTCACGCCGGCTCTCTGGCCATCCCATAGAGGTGGAATACGAATCAATTTACCACATCAGTAAACAATGTAAAATATTCTATGCCCAGTGTCACAACACTCTAACTTGTTTTCAGTAGGACCTTTTTCTCCGAGTCAGCAGGTGATGCTCTGTGATGACATCCTTCTGAACATTTTTCGTCATTGTCTGGATCCCACTCCGCAAACTTGGCCTACACTTACGTGGGTGTGCCAAAGATGGCGACAACTCGTACGCACATCACCTCTGGGTCTAGATCTTCGACTCTATTGTACACACGGAACGCCTGTTTCGGAGGCTCTAGATTGCTGGCCAGCCCTACCTATCGTCATACATTATGGGGGGTTTCCGAATCTTGATGCTCCAGCTCCGGAGGACAATGACAATATCATTGCCGCACTGAAGCAATCTGGCCGTGTTAGCTCCATCAGCCTCACCGTCACCAGCTCTCTCCTCGATAAACTCCCCGTAATTTCTGAGCCATTTTCAGATCTAGAAGAACTTGCTCTTTTGTCGCGAGAAAACGTGTCGCTGATCCTCCCCAACACCTTTCGGTGGGGCGCTCGCCTACGTACTCTCTACTCGACCAGGATTGTCCTTCCCTCATTCCCGCACCTACTCTCACCCTCCCAGGGCCTCGTAGATATTCAACTCAACGAAATTCCTAGTGCCGGGTATTTTTCGCCAGAGGCATTCGCGAATGCCTTGTCCGGGTTGACCAATCTTCGAACACTTTCACTCCATTTCCTTTCCCTCCCACCCCGCCGAAACTACCTCGGCTTACCTCTACCGTCCGGGGAACGCGTTGTTCTCCCCGCTCTCATGTCCCTCAAATATCGAGGAACCAGCAAGTACTTGGACAGTCTCGTGGCCAGAATCGATGCTCCTGGTCTCGAGAATATTGATATTATATTCTTTAGCCAACCCACGATGGACGCTTCCCAACTCGGGCGATTCATCGAGCGGACAGAATTACAGACATGGTTCAGTCAAGCGGACATTCAAACCTCCGAGCATGCTATTTCCATCTCGTTTACCAGCTCAGGCAATTCCACACCCCTTCGATTACAAATATCGTGCGAGCAGTTAGACTGGCAGTTGTCCTCCATGGCCCAAGTTTGTAATCAATTTTCCCCGTTTCTCTTCCGTGTAAAAAATCTAGGCGTTAATACCCAATGGTCAAGCGGGCTGGATGACGTGGATGGCGGACAATGGCTGAAACTTGTCCGCGCATTCGGCGGCGCAACAGCCTTTCGGGTGGCTGACGAACTTACGACAGACATCTTGTGTGCTCTGGGTCTAGCAGACGAGGGGGACGCAACTGCATCAGGGAAAACCTCCCCTGCTTATTGGCGATTATTTTGATTCTGTATCACTTCATAATCAAAATAATCAAAATAAGTTTGCCACACCTTTTTAAGTGATTCTGAAGTGATTATGCCGATATATAATCACTTCTGTATCAGCTCAGGATCATGCCAGTATCAGCTCAGGATCACACCAGTATCAACCGACCCGAACAAGGAACCAAACCAATTTTATTGAAGTAAAGAAACAACAACAACGGTAAACAACCAGATCGCCCCGATGGTCTGAGGCGGAGCGAGGTACGAGCGGAGCACGAGTATCCTCACCTCACCGCTCCCCGGGCCCTACGCCGTCCTCGTGCTCCTTCCGCTCCTTCCGCCGCCACAACAACAGTAAACAACCATCGACTGCCCCGATGAGCTTAAGCAGTCGCTTCTCGTGAGAGTCCTCACCGCTCGCCCCTCGCCGCCCCACTGGCACGCCGTCCTTACGCTCCTTCTGTTCCTTCCACCGCCACTCACACTCGGCCTTCCGCTCCTCTTCTTTACTCTGCGCCTCTGTCGCGGCGGCAGCTTCCAAGAGGGCGCGCTGCTCCTCGGCCTTCTGCACTGCGGCAGCGGCGGCGATGATCGCGGCCGTCTCGGCCTTTTTGCGCTTGAGGTGCGCCTGGTCCATCATCTCGATCTGCCGGATCACACTCTCGTTGTGTCCGCGGTGGTGGGTGCTCAGCCGCGGGGTCATGTGTGCGAGCGTGGACTTCAACTCAGGCTCGACAAGGTCGTCTAGCTTTGAGCGCATCGGGAGGCGGGGACAGTGGGGCGGTGGGGACACCGAGTTGTCGTTTGGCTCCTCGGTCGCGTCGTGCTCAGTTGGGTGTAAGTGAAACGAGGAGGGAGGAGGAAAACTGCACCTTCAAGCGCTTCAGTATCTAATAGCTATAGTATTCCACTGGTCCAGGAGCTAAGCCAGCAGTGAGGTTAACCCGGGATGACGGTAGAAAGAAAGACGACTCACGTCTTGGGCTGAGTACAGGGATGGGCAATCAACTCGGACTCGACCCAGCTCGACGCCGCGGTGACGAGCTTCTGCGCGTTGTACGGAACTGAGTCCGTGTGAGTTCGTAGGCAGAGGGGATCCCGCAGGGGTTTCAGAGGGAACAGAAGGGAGGCCGAGTCCGGAGCGTTCGCGACGGCGAGGGCCGGTGCGAATGCGAACGGACGAGGGCGATAGCGGGAGCGGACGGCGAGAGCGAGAGCGCAAAGCGGGAATAGGAGCGAACGAGCGGCGAGAGATACCGAGAGACGACGAGAGGCGACGCCGTCCGAGTATACGAGTAAAGGGGGCCGAGACACATATGACGCACGACAATACGATTCCTACTACGGTGAGCGCGACGGTCCGTGCGGCATCCAACGGCGTCTTGAGGGTGGCTTCAGGGGTAGTGAGAACGGATGGCCGGCGATGTTGACATCTTGAAAGGAACAAGGGAGATGGGCGATGCGACGAGACGGGGAGTCGAGGGACATAGCGACACGAGGCGCGGGGACGCGCGGCCTGCGTACGAGGGGTTGGGGAGCGTCTTGTGAAGGGGTTGTCGACGGCGGTCCATGGCGACGAGAGGAGGGCGAGCGAGGGGAAGGAGAGAGAGAGACATGACTCGGCTTTGCGACTCAGAGTGCTCACGATCCAGTACTGGCACGAAACAGGCTTGAGGAAAACAGTGGGAGCCTGGGAGGAGTGAGAAATGAAGTAGGACGAGCCGAAAATCTCTTAAGTGTGCGTATAAGTATGTTCTGCCGTTCATTGGTGCCAGTGCCCTCACACTGAGCTAGCCATAGTGGACATGGGCGCAACATGGGCGGCGGGCGGTGATGCCATCACTCTGCAAGTCACGCCGCTACATTGGGCAGGATGTATGGGGCACAAGTGGAGTAAGCGGGCGAGGCGGTCTGAAAAACCGAATCCTTTATTTTCTACCCACTCATCACACCCTTTTTTTTACCATGGATCGTAGATGAGGCTCACCTGGTCGCTCCCAGATGGTCCCACCCAGTCGCGACCTCGCCTCAGCAACAGTGCCCGGTTACTGTGCCCCTCATTTTCGACTCATTTTTGATCGAGAAGCGCTTCGCGCTTTCGCCATCTACACCCTATCGTATTACTGCCGGAGCATGGACTCCATATTCTTAATTACCTACAATGCTTGTACATGCTCCCGACTCCCGAGACTGTATGTAAATAAACAGAAGCCGACCTTCCCTCAGCTGTTACTCACCTCCGTGCTGCGCTGCGCCTTTCCCTCATCCTCGCGTATTCACAGGCGCCACAAGGACCCACCGGTACCCACCTCTCGTTGGAACCGAAGCTGCGACTTGCAGACACTCAATGTTCAATACAGTGTATTACTTCGGGAGATTTCCAGGGTGAGCGTCTTGGCCTCTTCGGACGAGCGGAGTTCCAAACCTTCCAAAATGGGACCTTGACTAAGCGTGATCGTGGTCCCGTCCGAATTAGTCCAGTCCAGTCCAGTGAGCTTGGTTGATTCCCACGCCCGAGGAACCGACTATCTTCATATGGTCTTAGTTCGCCGCTCACCCAAATAGGTGGTTACCACATCAGGCAGGTGGTTGTAATTATTCGCCCAGAATCGCCCAGAATCAAAATAATCAGTGCAGGATCTCCAGAATCAAAATAATCACTTATTTATCACTCCAGTATCGCCAATAAGCAGGGGAGGTTTTCCCTGATGTGTGCTCCCTGCCCTGCGTTATCTTCGTGTAAATTCTATGGCAACGGATGAACCGTCGTGGGACGCTTTACTGCCATTCCTCACCTCGCGATCGCTCTCCGGCCGTCCCGTGCAGGTTAATGTGCCATTTTACGAGTGCCACATCTGTCATACCATCAGAGAGCAGCAAGGACTCCAACGTCACCTTGGAGACGAGCACGCATACCGAATCGCGTGCCCGTATTGCGAGTTCGAGTGTACGTCGGGACACAATGACGTATTCCGAGAACACCTCGCAAGCAAACACCCTGAAGTCGCGCTCGATGATGCACTCGTTTTGAATCCTCATCTCCTCCCTATCCAACTTGACGATCTCGTTAAGCGGTACAGTTCTCTACGCGCGCCAGATAATGTCGCGCCCTCCACCACGCTCACATCGCCACACTCCCGATAGCTTGGGATTACGACACCCAACGAGATTTCAGCGAGGCCTAACGACACCCCGCCTCGTTCCCCAACAATAACGCGGTGATAGCACAATCTACGTAGCAAGCCTCGGTTTTCCTTTTTTTTTTTTCCCCTGTATGCAGACGATCCAGTCTTCACGCGTTATATGCATGTATGAGATCAACAATATTAAGCGATTTGCCAATTAAACATACGACGCGTCCGAACCGTAAGTTCAAGCGTAAATTTATCGCACGCGACAGAGCCAACTCGGGTCCCTACACCAGGCAGACTCAGAGCTGCACCGCCGATCTGGAACTACGTCATATTCCAGGCGACACTGTCACGAAGAAACTTCAAGTTAAACACTGTTGGTCGGAAGCGATTACCCACGATGTATAAAATTATTTGTCTCATTCACACTTTCAAATCACCGGTATACATAACCAACAAACAAAGAGGGCAAAGAAAAGGAGAGCGGGCACTGAAGATATAAATACTGTACGCAGTATAAACGGCGACTCCCCGAGGTTCGTAGGAATTAGAGTGAAGGGAAAAATAAATTGAAAAGGCCCCACCGCCATCACCACCACCCATACGAAAAGTAAAAAAGGACATTTTTCGCGAAAACATTAGATAGAAATCACAAGTTCCGAGACACCACAAGTAGAAAGGTGTCCCACAAGGCAAAGAGAAGGAGAGAGCGTGATGCTCCTTTTTAGCTCGCAACAACAACCGTTTTTCCTTTGTATTTCGAGAGGCGCTATCATGTGAAGGTCGGCCCACCGCCACCGCCAGTCGAGCCTCCCAGAGTCGAGGCTGGTGCCACCGGCGGAGGGGGAAACGCGGTGGGGCCCTCGGTGCACACCATTTTGCGGACGACCTCGAACGTCTTGAGCATCTTCCTGCGCGGCGAGTTCCGCGACGTCCTGCGCCTCGAGTGCCTGTTCGTCCATTATCATCATTTCCTTCCACATCATGACCTCAAAGTTAGGCGTGTCCTTGTGCAGCCGGAGCGTGCGCAACTACCCGGACATGTCGTTCAGCACCGCCGGGTTGGACCGTCCTTCTTCGCACAACCGTTCCCTGTGCCGCCACTGGCACCGCCGCCACCCAGACCGGCGAGCGACCTCTGGACCGCCCGGAGCCGCCGCGCGGGCCATTCCCGCCAATGTGCTCAGCGAATATGCTGAGACCCGCACCAACTCCGAGCACAGGCCGGCCGAATTCACCCCCAGCAGCGGCGATCTGCGCCGCGAGCACCAGGTGCATGGTGTCCCTGATAAGATTGCCGCTTTCGGTCACGTGATTGTTGACGGTGTGTGGAACCGCTGCTGCTGCTGTGTCGTGTACATGGCCCCTGTGGTCGGGACCGTCGAGGCATTTCCGTTACTGCCGTACAAGTAGTTCAACTTGGCGGCGGCGAGGCCGACTGTTTGACCCGCGTGGTTGTTGTTGTTGGTGGTCGACGTCTCCTGCTAGGGCATAACATGGGTAACCCATGGGTGACAAGACCTCTACCCGCACCCACACCCACCAGAAACCCGTACCCGGGTTCATGGGTATGGGTTCTGGCGGACGCGGGTATGGGTTCCGGCGGGTTGCACGGGTAGCGGAACCCGTGCGGGTTGGCACTGCGGGTTGGCACGTGACCAGTGCCATTCAAGCGGCCCCCAACATCCTTGCACAAAGCCATATCCATTACATTGGTGAGCCTATAATACATGTGTACTACTTGAACTACTGTCCTAGTCACTAGTATCTAGCTCAGCCCATCAACATCAGGCAGCTTTGCGCAGGGTTTGGCGGGGGTGAAGTATCGCAAGGTGTCGCGCACGCCTCAGCGGGACATGAGCTGTTGTAGGCGCGTCCGTGGCGATCGTATGCACGTTACTACTGAATGGCTAAAGCTGCGTGCATGTGCAGCGGGGTAGGGAGCAAGAACGGGGTCGGTCGGGTGCAGGTGGTCGGAAACAGTTGCGCATGCTTGCGCACAACACGAAACTCCATATGTATGGCCGCCATGGTCGTAGGCGTGTCGGTGTCGAAGGGCTAGGGCCGCGCGCAAGTGCGGCGATGTCGGGAGAGGGAACAGAGTCGGCTGGTCGCAGGTGGTCGGAAATGGTCGTGCACGCCTCTGCGCGACGCGAAACTTCGCACAGGTCTCCGCCTTGGTCGGAAATGTATCGTGTTCAATTCGTTAAGGCCGCACGTGAATGCGACATACTGGGGAATGTGAAGAACGAGCCACACTGAGCTCAAAGTCCGAAATATGAAGGGAGAAGTATACTGTGATATGTCTTTGACAGGCCCAGGTTACAGAGAAGAGGAGCAAGATTCAAGTGATGGACTTGAGGTTGCAGTGTGACTTTGAGATAGGGCATGATTCGAGCGATGGCAATGAACATCGATGGAGTTGCAGTGCCAGTGGCGTTGATGTCCAAGATAGGCAAGTGTAGGCACGTGCTCAATTTGTTCTGTAGGCGGTAGTTACCTGGCCCGGCCGCCCGGGCTCATCTGAGTCTTCCGAGTCATTGCCATCGCCCTCAGGCTCTTTAGGGTCCTCAAGTCCTGGGGCTGGATCGTCATCCAGTGGCTCAAAACTGTCACCCCCTCAAGCTCAGGCTGCACTCAACATTGGTGATTTGATTGGTGAGTTATTGCCTCATCCTCAGATTTCGGACTTTGAGTTCACCCCTTGCATTCCCCAGTACGCTGCACTTGCGTGCGGCCTTAGCCACTCAAACCCGACGCGTTCCCGACTATGGTGGCCATCTCTGTGAGGTTTCGAGCCGTGCTGAGGCTTGCACAACCGTTTCTGACCACATACAAGCCACCGACTTTATGTTCATTCCCGACCGCGCCGCACCCGCACGCGGCCTTATTCGTTCGACGCTAACAGGTCCACTATCGCCACTGACCCATATACGGAAGCCCATGTTCTGCGGAGGCCTGCGTGACACTTTGCGACGCTTCACACCCCCAAAACCCTGTGTGTGTCTTAGACGGAGTTGGGGCTCAGGCTACTGTATTTGTAGTCATGGATCTCTCATAGAATAGGAGTAAATTACAATGTACTAGTAGTAGTAACTTTAATACCAGTAGTTCTTAGCAAAACCCGCCAAACCCGCTGTGTGGGTACGGGTCTGGCACGGGTACCTCATGGCTGACCCAGACCCGTACCCGGCATACCGGGTACCCGCATACCCGCGTGGGTTTTGAAACCCATGTTATGCACTATCTCCTGCCAGTGGAACATGGGTAGGATCGGCGTGTTGAGCATGCTCGCCCGGTTGTCGCCGACGATGGGGAAGAGCCTGTCAAGACCCCGGGGGCAGCACCGCCATCGCGACGCAGAGATCGGAAAGTAGAGCCGGCAGCAGGGCCAAAAAGATGGGACAACCTGGGTTCAATGGATATCTCTTGTGTGAGGGAGGGCCGGTGCAGAAATGAGATGCGCTGTATTTTCGGCTGCGTTGAGTATGTTGCGTCGACGGGCAAGCGCGGTGGCGTTGTCGCTTGGTTTGTTGGTAATGTTGGGGAAGGAAAGGGGAGGTCGAATCAAAGACAAGCGGCTTGCGGTTCGGGTCATTAAAGAGGCGGACAGAGGGGGGATGGGTGTGGCGGACTTCGAGTTCGGGCGAGTTGAAATTCGTACTGCTTCAATCTGGTTCTGTATAGATAGAACCCCAGAAGGTCAAGCTCCGAAGAGCAGTCATGGGTCTGCCCTGGCCATTTTTTGCAGGACGGCGATGAGGAAACAGATGTAGAATGTGAGGCGCGACTGTGCGCTTGGCTTTGGAGAAAACCTTGAACCATGGGGAAAGCGACCAGGTGAGATCGTCAGGGTGAGAGGGAAGGTCGCTTACATCGCTGAATGGTTCCTCCTTAAGGTTGATGTCGGGAGGCAGCAGCCATCTCTTTCTAAAGAACCCCATTTGGAGAGTAACAGGTGAGAAGATTGCGGTGGCAGCGATAATGATAACGACGAAGATGATCAACAAAGGTGCTCGCACCTCACAGGCGTCACTCCATAACGACGAAAGATTCTCAGACTATTGGCCGATAGCATCCGCTGGGGGGGTGAATGGTTGGACAGGTAGTATGGGCAAGGGGAGTCGAGAAAGATTTAAAAAAAAGTTGTTGCAGTTTGAATATAATTTGAGCCGTGAGCGGGCCTTCCTCCTGGGCGCGGCGAGGCGAGACTGAGGCCCTTTGACGCGACACTGAGACACCATGGACAGGCGAGCGGTACCGTCGGGACTTGGGAGGTTCAGGCTGTTCAGGCTTGGGCTCGAGGGCTCTGTGTGCGGCGCGTTGTTAGCGTTGTGTGTGTTCGCGTGCGGGAAAAGAAAATAGTTCACCCACGGTGACGCAATGTCCATGGCCCTTCTTACGCGACCCACGGGCAAAGAGCTGGCACAGCCACATGAAGGTCCGACGCTCCCCGTAAACGCAAGTTGAAGCTGGCTCGACGCTCTTATTGTCTAAACTAATGACAGTTGCTTCCGTTGGTAATCACTACCAATGGTCCACCTAGCAGCACCACTGACAGCAAGCCCGCCATAGCAGGAGAACCTAGGCTGAGGTTGAAAACCGACGACCCCAATCCCAAAGCCCAGCGTGACATGCTGATGTGCAGCTGCAGCCATTGCTTTGCTGCCGTCATTGCTTCTACTGAAACGATCTGGAGTGATCCAGAGTGCAGGTTTCTGTGCATCGGGATAGGTACTGACTCCATCGCCGTCGTTGCGTAGGCTCTTCTCTATGAGGGAGCTTAAACACCCCCACCCCCAGAAGCACGAGGATCCTGGCTCTTGATTGCATCGCTACCGTCGCCGTACACGCTATTGTTGGCCATAGCGGCGAAGCCACTTCCGGCATCGGGTATGTGGCCTTTGGAAATTCGGTGGAGGTTCTCAGGGTAATCAAGGCAGGGAACGGTGACGCGCCTGGCTTACTTGAGGCAAGGGCAGCTGTCTGCGAGGATGGGAGGTGTAATTGTGGGTCGTTGGCGGATGAGTGGCGTGTCCAGCGCCAGCTCAGCTGTCGGCAGTGACCTGGGAGAGCCCGTCCGGGGTAGCCACTGGCGCGGGAGCGAAAAGCAACGCCGGCGGGTTTCTAGGAAGGTCGGTGCACGACGGGGGCAGATCGCGGGGACTGCGGATATTTCTGGTGTAGGATTTATCGTGCTCTGCGACCTGGCCTGGTGAGCTGGTGCCTGATGCGGGGCGGGAGCAAGGCGGTGCCGACTTCAGGTTTGACGCACTTTTGAGCATTGGGCAAGGATAACGCAAGCACCGGTCCACTGGCCGACGGTGTTGACGATATCTGGAGACTCGGAAGGCGGAGTCAAAGGTAAGTGATTGGCGGTTCGGGTTGTTACAGGAAAGGTGTGGGAGTCGTCGCGCTCCGAGACATGGCCGATAGAACAGACACCGGCCCAAGTGCAGCGCTGTCCTGTGGTTGAGGCAAGGGCCGGGGAAGAAATGCGACCCGCGGCGTTGAGTTTGAGTGTTGCTTGGCGAGCGTAGCGGTGGCGTCCCTTCGGTTGCCGGTGGTATTGGCGGCATCCGGAGATAGGAAAGAGACGAACGACGGGCGGTTCGGGTTGGTGCTGATGTTAAAGGCGCGGCATGGTGGACTTTGAGTCCGGACCTGAAATTCATACTGGTGAGCTTAGCGCTCTCCATGGAACTCCCGACAGCTGAGAAGGGCAGTCACCGAGTCGTCTGCCCTGACCATTTGTAGGAAGAAGCGAATCTGGACTGGAGTAGGATGCTGTAAAAGACTGTGAAGAGCAGCTGTGCGCTCTGCTTCGGAGAGACCCCGAACTCTGGAGAAAGCGACCAGGTGAGATCATCAGGACGAAAGGAAAAGGTGTCGGGCTGCTTACATACCTCGATGGAACTGAGTTCCTCGAATTGACGTTGAGAGAGGCAGCAGTTATCTCTTCCTAAGAAACCCCATTCAGAGGGCAACACGTAAGAAGATTGCGGTGGCGGCAGTATAGTAATGATGAAGGCGAAAAGATGTTCACCAGCCTGAGTGTGAACTTATAACGATGAAAATTGTCAAATCATTGATTGATAGCATCGCTAGTAAGAGTGTATGGTCAGGCAGGTGGTACGGGAAAGCACCGGTCAAGAAAGAAAGAAAAAAATGATGACGATTGACGAGCGAAAGCTCACATTGTTGAAGGTGAAGGCAGCGTTACCTTGGAGTCGTCGGTCGGGCGTCCATTACTGTAGTGGGCGCGCCTCCAGGTGAGACTGAAGTTCAAAGTTCTGAGTCGCGACGGCCGAGGGGATGGTGCATTGTGTATGTTGCATGTTGCATGCGGGAAAGGAAAATGGTTTACCCACTGTCCCAGATGTTTATACGCCACAGGCACAAGGTGGGAATTGGAAGCTCCGAATCACTACAGCGCCGTGCTGTAAAGGGATATAATGCGGACATACAGTAAGACCTGATTCCAAAACCCCAAAGAAAAATAACGATGGAATGTATTCTTTGATGGTTCTCGTATTTTGAGATGCTCTTGACTCCCCACCTTAAGGGCGACGAGAGGCGGTCACGTGCCGGTGACTGCGAGAATAATAAGTCGAAAAGGGGTACAAGCGCGAGTGAAGTTGATTCACGTTGAGAGGGCAGACGGGGGAAAGACGAGTCAAGGGAGTTGATTCGTTACATTCTTAGGGCCCAATCAGGGCTTGTTTTATAGATACAAGTACACCAATATGAGGTGCTTTTTCAAAATCGAGTCGGAACACGAGTAAGACGCTTCGGCGAGCAGTATAGTAAAACGGGGATGATACCGAGGCACGAGACAGTCGCGCTTGCCTCTCATTCGAGGCTACAAAAGCGGAATCGGATCTGCGCGAGCACATTCAGGAGAGTGAGCTCGTCGTAGTCATACACATACATCATAGACATCACAACTGCCTTAAGCAGTTTTCCGAGCCTGTAATTCAAAGGGCAACAGAAGTGAACGGAATGTGCGAGAACAATCCAAGCCGGAAATGTACATGCCCCAAAAGGGCCGGTTCCAAAAATTGGGTGTGGGCGAGCCGCGAGTAAGAAACAAGCCCGAGGCCGAACGTGGTACGCGCGGACGCTACCGCCGCTCGGACCTCTGGCGGAACGAATCCGCCAGGGACGACCTATGCCTAACGGAGTTCTCCCGTTCCGTGACTCGTCCGAGACGCTAGCCCAGGTGCCGCGCTCTCCTGTGCTCAAGGCGAGCGCGGGTGCAGGAATCTGATGCACGGCGTCACCAGCGACTTTGGGTTTGGCGCGTTGTTAGAAGGGCATGGCTGCAGCGTCGCTCGAGTTGCCAATGGTATGAGCGGTATCCTGAGATAAGAAAGATGGAATTGAGACGAAGGCAAGCGACTGGCAGTTCGGATTGGCACTGGTGTTGAAGGTGTGGGAAGAAGGTGAACCAGGCATGGTGGGCTTGAGACTGGCTTCTATCTGGCTCTGCACAGAACCCCCAGTAGCCAGTTCAGAAGAACAATCATGGGTAGGGATTGTAACGGGTATGACAAACCCGTGCGGGTCACGGGTAGGGTTGTCACGGGTACGGGTCCGGGTAGCAATTTCCTACCCGTCGAAAACCCGTACCCGTCAAGCCGGGTAGCAGCGGGTTTTTCACCATGTTTTTCACACAAATGGCAGGCCCAAGGCCACTTCTCAGTTTTTGCGACAAGACTGATATATTATATTTAACAAATCATGTACATTCTCAGAGGCTCTGAGTCCATCATCGTCATCATCGCCGCAGCCATCCAGCTTATCCCCAATCTCATCCTTGTTGCCGGCGCCGCCCCGCCGCCCCCGCCTTACCCTGGCCATCGCAGTGGTTGTGGCCATCCCTGTAGTCGTCGCTATGTCGTCGAATCGTCGTCATCGCCATCACCACCCGTGTGGTTATCACCCACACTCGTCGCTGTGTGGGGCGGCGGACTGGTGGCAGTGGTTGGGCACAACGGTGGGTCGTTATGTGCCAGTGGGTGCATGTAGTAGCGTGCTGCGAGTGTTTGTGACAGTTGGTGAGCTAGGGTGGCTAATGTACACTAGGGGGGGGCACGTTGTCTTGCACTGGTTTGAGACGAGACGGACAGAAAAAAGAAAAGAAGCTTATCTTCTGGAGCTAGCTACGTCGGCGGTGGGGTGTTTGAGTGCACCATGCGTGCAAAGCATGGGAGGCTGCAAGGTGACCTGTGAGTACCCACTACGGCCACGAGTGAGGGCAATGGGTGGCGGTGGCGGCATTGCGTTCGTTGGTAAGGAAGCCCGGAAGCTCGGTCTTTCGGTCGGTCCGGCATCGCGTGGCTTAGCTGCCATTTCGGACTCGACTTCCCACGACGGTTTGCGCTCGCCATCGATCGCTGCCCCTTCTCCCATCTCTTTCGCCGACGCTCTTCTGTCCCCTCCCTCGCAACCACGCAAATGGGCGATGACGACGCCGATTTCCCGCAAGCTGGCCCCTGGGTCACTCGAAGACAGGCCGCACGTCCTCACTCCCCGTCACTTCTTTCCCTGGCCTTCTGACCTCGTCGCATCGCCATATCTCCCCCTTTCACCATCGCTTCGCCTATCAAACGCCTCAGGCTCGCCGCCTTTTGTCTTTGGAAAGGGTGGGTATCATCCCCTTACCCCACTGATCTTCGTTGTATAGCACGCGTGGCTGTAGCCGTCGGACTCGATGTTGGCACTGTTCGTCTCATTGTCTCGTATCGGCCCTTCTCGCAACTTACTTCCTCGTCTCCGTCCCAATCGTCTCTGCGCCTCGTTCTACACCTCCACTCTCATCTACAGGCCACCCTTGCTGCACTCGCCAACACTCCACCTCACCACTAGTCCCGCTTTGCGTGCGCCCAAGCTCGCCCCCCGCTCTACCCACTTAAAACATCTAGCTAAGTTCTTTTTTAATCCACTTTTTTTAATCTCATCGACGATAGGACAGTAGCATATAACATTGCCCCTCTTGCGTGCATGACAATGGCTACGACGGGTGACCACGGCAGCCACGGCAAACAATGATACGACAACAACGACATCAACGACATCAACGATCGGACAACGACACGACAACGACACGATAACAATGACAACAACGACAACAACGGCATTGAAGCGATGGCAGCAAGGCTACGGACTACGAAGGCGAAGACACGAAGATGGGGCCGATCACGACAACGACCACAACAACAGGTGACCTGATCTCCCTGTAGGCTGGGATTCCATCTCGTAAATACATTGTCTTCACATATCTACCAAATCGATGTCGTTTGTTGAGTTCAAATTTCACGCCGCTCAAAGGATTCGCAAATCGTCACGCCGGGTGAAGGCCTTAGGCCGCAACTCATCTTTTTGCTCCTGTGGATAAGATTGCGGATGTTCTCCTTTTCGGAGATCTTCTGATTGATATCGCACTTGTATATCTCATTGCCAAAATCGTGGTGAACCCGTGCGGGTTTGCACCCCACAGTACCCGTCAAAACCCGCATCCAGTACCCGGAAAAACCCGTACCCGCAAGTCACGGGTACGGGTTTTTCCGGGTACGGGTACGGGTAGCCTCGGCAGACCCCAGGGTTACCCCTTACAATCCCTAGGCTTATCGCGCGGGCTGACTGAATGCATAGGGTGTAGTGATGTCAGGTCCAGTTGCAGGAACTGGAAAAAAACCACAACCCAACCGGACTGCAACTGCAAACGACCGGACTTCCGGTTGCGGTTGGGGCCTGGCACAGCAATGTGCGGTTGTGGTCGCTGCAATCACACCGCGTTCTCCAACCGGTTGCGACCGACTACAACCGGTCGCAACCGCTTTTGTATCAACATTGAGGGCCCGGGTTATTATCACCGTGGTACTGTATTTATGGAGTAAGGAACAGTAGAATACAAGAAGTATTGT
The DNA here is from genome assembly GCA_021525025.1 of Lactarius hengduanensis. NCBI lineage: Eukaryota > Fungi > Basidiomycota > Agaricomycetes > Russulales > Russulaceae > Lactarius > Lactarius hengduanensis. Next base: position 1,205 of record JAKELI010000249.1, on the reverse strand, counting down.
AACACAACTATCTATTAGTACAGTAAAGTCCGTCGTCACTGCCCCCCGCCGTCGTCGCGTCGCCGCCATCGTCTGCTGCTGCGTCGCTGCGTCGCCGCCGCCGTCTGCTGCCAGTGCGTCGCCGCGTCGCCGCCGTCATCTGCTGCGTCGTCGCGTCGCCGCCATCATCTGCTGCTGCGTCGCTGCCGCCGTCTGCTGCCAGTGCGTCGTCGCATCGCCGCCGTCGTCTGCTGCGTCGCGTCATCGCCATCATCTGCTGTGTCGTCCACTGAGTTGATGTTGTATGTTGTTGTTGTCGTTGCGGGCCAAGTTGTGGGCTTGCGGGCGACGGGCGTTCGATACTGCCTTGTGCCATTGGGCTGTGCTTCACCCTGTTGTTGAACTGTCGTCTTGCCATCGTTCCTGCCGCTGGTGTCGTGGTTAGCGTGGCATTGGCGGGGGGGTTGTCGTTGGTTTGGTGCTGTCGTTGCCGGGTGTACGCCGGTGGAATGACGCAAGTCACATGCATCATGGGATCCCGTCCCAATTTGTGCCCGGCCCGGGTGATTTGCCGCAATTTGCCGGTTTTGTTCATTCGCTGAATCTCTTGCTTACTCAATAACGGCAACAACAACGCAGCAACGCCGACAACAAGCCTCAAGCCACAACTACACCAGCAACAGCAGCAGCAACACAAGTTCACAACCAAGACCACAACACCCTCGGAAAAGGCGAATACAAGGTGAGGTCGACCACCACAACAGCGGGCAAGGCGAGGTCGACCGCGACAACAGTGGGCAAGGCGACAACAACAACACAAAGACGAGGCGACGACAGCGACAGACAGCAAGACGATGTCGGCGGCAACAACAACGAACCCATCGACACGACAACTTGGCAGCAGGCATTATCATTAGTAGCTAGTGTACAGTACAGTAGATTTTCTATACAAAACTTAATAGAACTGTTTCCCTTGCCTTGGTACGGAAAAATCACAGCAGATGTCGGTTGGAACCGGTTCCAACCGTCTATAACCGGTCGCGCAACCGATGACAATCGGTCGGTCGCGGTCCGGTTGTCGGTTGTGATGTAGCGGTAAAAGACCAACCGGTCGGGGTTTCGGTTGGGGCCAAAAGGGGTAAAAAACCGGACCCAACCGGACCTGACATCTCTAGTGAGGAAGATGCCGATGGTGCTATCGACGGCGATATCGAAGGCGAGGTGGT
>JAKELI010000248.1:0-68452 GCA_021525025.1 Lactarius hengduanensis | reverse complement strand
AGTGGATAGATGGGTTGAGGACTGTAGAATTTAAGTCAGCAGCAGAGCAATGGCATTAGAACTTACACATGGAGATCACATATACCTCTGTATTGTTCATCAAATGTAGTATTTAGTTGCCCAACGCAAGCCAATTTGCGTCCAGGGCCTGAGGATGCTGTGTTGTTTCCCGAGTTTTTCCCACTCGGTCATAAACATTTCAAAGTTGATGATAGCGTGCAATAAGACTGGCATCAACTCGGACGACATGGTTTGCTGGAAAGCGTGAGGGACCTGCATTGCAGTATTAGGCAAGCGGTTAACAGGCAAGCAACCAACTCACCCAAGACCCCTTCCAAACCCTCCAGGATATCCCAATCAGATTCTGACAACTTAAAAGCAGAGAGTTCAGAGAATTTAGTGTTGAAGACTGCATCAAGAGCCTGTATTTTAATATAAAATGTCAATTGGTATTCATTGTCCATTTGGTGACATGAACGAACTGGTTGAAGTAGCCTCAGACATTCTAGCATCATGTAGACCGAATCCCACCTAGTTTTCACGTCCCTCAGAAGCTCTAGGTCTGGGACATCAACTTCAACATGCTTGCCATCTTTCTCCTTGATGGCGAACAATCTGCTTTTGTTCCCATCGAGGATAAATTTGTGAAAAAACTTGCCGGCATTTGTCAGAAGAACATAAGAGATGAATGAGCCTCTGGGCGCGCTTGACAGGGTCGTGTTTGATGTTTGCAAACCAAGATTCAAGTGTGGAGTTGCCTTTGTCATCATAGTCATTGGGGAGATCCACATCATCAAAGTTACTACGTTGGGGGTCGACGTCACTGTCGTCCGACTCATTGTCGGAGTCATCATTGACTGGGTAATGAGAGGCGGTTTTGAGGTCAGTGAGATACAATTTACTAGTAGAAGTCACAGAGGCAACAACGTGAGAAGAGCATATGTTAATAATGTGTGTGTAACACCGGACATGGTAGTTCAAGTGGTCAAAATTGATTTTCACGTTGGTCTTGCGATCACAATTGGCAAGCAGGGCTTCCAGCTCTCACATGGCCACAGCATTATTATCAGCGTTGTCAAGTGTGAAGTGGCCGATCTAACAAGGAGTTAGACATCTGGGCCATCATAAAAAAAAAACTGCACCTTAAGTGTAACATCGGCCCAATCAAGGAGTTGTAAAATGGTTCTTGCAATGTTGCAGCCCATGTGCTTCTTCTTGAGGCGATGAAAGCCAATGAGTGCAGCTCTGAGCATGAGGCGTCCACTCGACTTGTCAAGCGAAATCCAGTGAGCAGTCAGAGCTAAGTACGCGGCCAGGTTTGTGTTCAACCAAGTATCGGCAGTAAAACTAATTCAACCACAAGCATTCTATTCACTGAAGTCAGTCAATATTGAATAATACAAGAGATACTCAAGCTACAGCAAGTTCAAGTTTCAGGCCCTCAAAAGATGTCCGCCAGTGAGTGATCACTGCTTCCCTCATCTTATTGCAGCAAGGAATGTCAGCTTCAATGAGAGTCTCGTGGAGGACCATGCATAGTTGTCGAAACTCGGGACATTCAACGACACAGACCGACTAAACACATCGGTGAGAGTGGAAGAATACAATATGAGTGAAACCTACCTGATCATCCGCGACAATGAAGTTAACAAGGTGGTCTAAGAATGACCCCGGAGAGAACAATGGGAGGTTCAGGTTGCATAGCTTACAGGTGTGCTTGTGCGCGGATGGGTCTTCCGATTGGGTTGATAGCTTGTAGTGCCAACCATGCTCCAAGATCACGCTGTTGTATGCTTTAGTGTGATACGTCGTGAGATGGCGGCAGAGGTTGGTGTTCCCAGTGTTTTTTGAATAAAAATAGTTCAATACATTTCTGGGGACCTTGTTCTTTTTTGGTGCCATAAGATTTGCTGTTGGTTTGTTAGGGGGTAGAGTTGTGATTAAAAAGGCTGTACTCACATGCATATCTTGCAGACTTTCTGAACCTTTTCGTTGTCCTTAGTTGCATCGGGGAAGTCGACTTCGGTGAAGAAATGGGCAAGATCAACGGTGGCTGCCTTAGAGGTAACTGGTTTGGTGGGAGCTAGCGCTGGTGGTCGGCCTGAAGGATCACTGGCAAGTGGGTCATCCTCGTCTGGTACGTCATGCAAACAAAATTCCTCACCACTGGTGATCGACTCAAGCTGGGCATTATTTTGATTGGTCAGTCTAAGGGTAGGTCTCGAGATGTGTAACTCACCGGGCTTTCGTGTAGAACACGGACACTTCAGATTACCTGCGGCGGCCTCAGGTACAGCTATCGATAGCTCAGTGGTCGGGTTTGGCTTGTTGGATGAGCGTGGAGCCATGAGAAGAGAGGAGATGAGGAGAAAAAGGGGAGGAGTTGGGCCTTACATCTGAAGGATGTTTGTGATGTTTGTGGCGAGTGCATGCACAATGAGGTACTGAGATTGATGATTTTACATCTCTGGCCTTGCTGGCGGCCTTGCTGGCATTGTAAGTTTTAACTCCACATGCACATGCGAATCCGTGAATCACGGATGGGGTGAAATTTTCACTTGGGGTGCATGCCACGTGTCGTGATGGAGGGAAGTTCTAGAAGGCACACAAGGGAAGATCTGGATGCTTTGATTCGATAGATAGAAGTGTTTCTATACAAGTTACTACATTTGTGGGAAGAATTGAGTCAAATTCAAGTAAAGAATGAAGTCACTTGAATGGCAGTAAGAACATTACACATGTGCTGAAGTGCGTTGACTATCATCATGTTCTGAACCCATGCAGCACAGGTCACAGTGCAGCTGATGTCTGTGGATGAGACATGGTAGCCAGCAGTGCAAATTTCGCACGTCAGGAAGTGGCGTTGGAAGCGTTCTCACAGAGGTTGTGAATGGTCTTTGACTGACAGTCAGAGGAGGCTCAAGCCATTGCCCAAGTGACTGTATTATTGATGAGACCGGGAACGTAGTGCCAGTGGCGGAGAAACTCTTACCTTTCAATGGTTTTGAGAAGCACAAATATGACATGATGAGCGAAGCAGACCATCCCATCTACAATCGAGCCCAGTAGCCATGACATGTTCGGTCAGCATCTTGAGTCAGACAGATGATTGGGTGGACATACAGGATGGAGGTGTAGGAGGTCCTCGACGATGATGTGGTGAACAAGCAGAACACAATGACACTCAGGATGGCTGTCTGAATCTGATCTTCGATGGTATTGAGAAACAGGCATATCAAGGTTGTACCAAGAGACTGAGAGAGAGAAAGCGACAGTCTCAGAGGTGAGAGGAGAGGAGAGGAAAGTGACTCACCTGCGCGACCCATAGCCAGCTTGTGAGCATCAGCCAGGCTTAGCCAGCCATCAGAGTTGGCCAAAACTCCAGCTTGGTCACACACGGCCCAGTCCGGTGGGGATTGCCACCAGCTGTGGCTTTGGCTTTGGCTGAAAGTGGACCAGAGCTGCCGAAACACTACTGTGATCCCATCCAGACCATCTCAGGCTGGCACTCTGATGACCAGCAGTGCTGTCACAATCACGTGACATGGTGTGTAAGTGTTTCCTAATTTAGACTCATGACTCCTATGACTGCCAGCTCAGCAGTGCCAGAGCCTCATGCTGCTGGCACTTGCACATCCTCACAAAAATAGCTTAAAGAAAATACCAGTTTTGTAAGATAAGTAAGTTCAGCTACCCCCCTCTCCCCTCCTCCTCCTCCATCACGACTCACATGGATACACGTATTTGTATTCGCAGATGACCTGGCACTGGCTGCTTCTCAGCCTCTTCTGTGGGCAGGTTCCAGCAGCAGAGGGAGCCCGTTGGACTACCTGGTCTACTTGCTCGCGTTCACCAACTTGGTTGCTTACCCATCGCTCTCATTGTCCTCTGCCCTTTCCTGCACCCCCTGCTCGCTTGGCTCTTGCTCTTCCCCACCACCACCACCACCACTGCTTGTAGCACATTCAGTCTCAGCTTGAGCTCAAGCTGCACCTGGGTTCCATCCAGCCCTCTGCTAGGGCTTGGCTCTTCTCCCGAGTCTCTGAGCCAAGGTGAGCCTTATTTGAGCTTTGTTTTGCCCCATGGTCTCATTCACCGTCACCATCAGATGGCTGTCTGGGCACTCGCGTTGTACCATTGAGCAATCCCAGAGGTAAAATTTCGGACCTATTCAGTATGGCTGTGCCTTGTCGACCCGCTACCGACGGCGCACAGCCCTAGTTACCTTGTTTACAATTTTTCGGATTCGTGTTTTACTCATTTGATAGTCATAATAAATCTGATAATGGTTGCTATGCAAAAATATTGATAATTAGCACCATTTTAGTTGTGGAAAAACCAAGCCTCGTGGAACCAGGCACTTGATAAATGACTTTTTGGCTAGCGGAGTTGCAAGGTGTCGGAGTTTGAAGTGTCAGGGACCTCAGGGTTTATGAGCGCCGGGTCATCATCCTCGCTGAGAGGGAAGTCGGGAACTATAGACAATTAGTGATGTGCAGGGTGGCCTGGGCTCAAAAGCCCCGTCGTCGTTGTTGGCGCATAGTTGGCATCACTGCCTTCATCGTGTTGTCATCGTCTTTGCCTTCATCACCTTGTGCCTTGTGTTGCCATGGTCGTGGTCATAGTTGCTCAGTTGTGGTCAAAGTCGCTGTGTCGTGGTTGCAGTTGTCACCACCTTGCTGCTTTGCTGTAGTGGCCTAGCCGTCATCGTTGTTTGTAACTGGTGTCATGGTGGGACTTGTGTGCTGTGTCGAGTCAATGTTGCGGCAGGATTTCGTGTGGTGTCGTGGTGTTGTTGGTGCTTGCATCGCCATGTTGTGATGGCGTCGTGCGGTGTGGCATTGTGACGGGTCTTGCACACTGTGATGGGGTGGTGGTGGCGGCAGACTCCTGTGTGAATGCGGCGGGCACTAGTGTTTTGAAGTTCAGTCAGGTCCGGTTTTCAAGCCAAAATCTCAATAACTGTAACCATAACTGGTCACTCATCTCACATGAAAATGGCATAACCTAACCGGACTGAGGTGATCGGTTGCAGTTGGTAGAGGACCATAACTGCGACCGGTCACTATTGGTCACCACCAGTTGTATTACGACTGGTCATGACTGATTCACGACTGGTCATTTCTACAGAACTACTACGGGACAAAAAAAAAGATAGCGAATGTTAAACTAGAGATAAAATCTTGTCTTCAGTCTGATCCCACTCATGCTGCTCTGTATCAGCAGTCAGTAAGTCCTCGTACTCCTTCATACCGTCGTCTACCTCCTCCACCTGAGAGGAGTTCCAAGCTGCGAGATCCTTGATGTTGTTCCGCCACGCAAACTTCATGACCTGTAACTCCTCAAACTGAGCAGCACCCAACTGCGCACGTCATTTTGTAGCAATTTCTCCACCACTTGAAAAGAGATGTTCACATGGAATGGAGGATGCCTGGCATGGCAAAAAATCGAGAGCGACGTGTCGAAAGGTCAGGAAAAGCGATCTGTTATCCTGAAAATAATAAGTAATGAGGAAAGCATCAGAAAAATGAAGGCACGTACCTGCCACCATGCGACAACGTCAGTATCTTTCGTGACATTGGCAGGTAAGTCCTTGAGGTACCGGTGAATTTCGGCTTGCCATCCTTCCTCTTGTTCTCCAGAGACGAGGGTAAGGCGGTGTCGATCAAATTCGGAGGTGATCGACTTGTCTTGTTCTTCTGCCAGTGCCGTGGTGGATGAGGGATATTGGCCCTTCCCTGTGGTCCTTGGGCATGTGTTCCAGTACCGTTCAATCTGTTAATACCTTGTAAATATTATATTGCCTTTGGGTTGGTTTAGGGGAACGTTATGTACCGTCTTCTCAAGGATCTTGCAAGCCTCGTCCTGCCAGTTCTTTGCGTGTTGGTTTTCTTCCCTACGCTCAGCCTCCTGCTCCTTTTCGCCACCCCACATGAGTTCAATATATGCTAGTTTGTAATATGGGTGAAGGGCTACAAATAATGAGCGATCTAAATCACTATTGAGAAGTGGTAGTACTTACCAAGTGCAATGATATATGTGGGTTTCTCATCGAAGCGGGAATAGTATTTCTTGATCTTTGCCAGCCCATCGTCAATTGCATCGTGATACTTGGCAAATGAATGCTTGCCGTGTTTGGCTTCCCAGGCAGTCTGGAGCTCTTCGATGGCAGGGAGTGCTCTCCAAAGTGTCGGGTGCTTCTCAGCAGAAAAGTATTCCTGGATTTGATTGGAGTCCTGCGACCAGTGTCATTTTTGTTATGATATTGAAGGAGTATTACTTATTGCAAGGATCTCAGCCACCTCCTTTACCTGGGCCCAATCCTCCTCCAGCATACCAAATGCGGTCCAAGGAATGTGTTTTGTGACACTTCCATCACGGCGGATTGTGGTAATAGGGCCGTACCGTTGATCAGCAGTTGCAACGAAAAGGTTAATCGGCTATGATTGGATGGTCATTAGCCATATGGTACACAAGAAAGCAATGGGAACATACCTGACGAAGTTGGAAGGATCGGCTCAGCATATTATATGCAGTCCCCCATCAAATGTTACTATGAAGCGGAATCTTCAAAGGATCTGTAATTCCGCACTTGATTTGAAGTTTTTCGAATAGTTTGATTCGTTGACCCGATGCTTGAATCTAGTGTAAGGAAAGTGTTCGTCAGCGATAGGAACCAGGACCGAAAAAATAAAAAGAGACACACCTTGATCGCAAGTGTACGGATGGCAGTGATAACATCCAGAGTAGTGTTGGGGAAGTTCGGTTTGGTTCGGTTTGGGGCCATTTTGGCCAAACTGGAAACCAAACTGATTAAAATTTGCCCAAACTGAACCCAAACTGAACCAAACTGCTCCAAACTGCTCCAAACTGAACCAAACCATTCCAAACCGTTTCAAACTGATTAAGAATAAGCATTTAAAATTGGTCTTTAATTGGTTCGGTCCAGTTCAGTTCGGTTCAAACTCGGTTCAAACCACTTAAGGAACCACTTAAGACCTTGGTTTGAGGCAAAAACAATTGATTTTGTTCAAATTCATCAGTTAAGACTTTGTTTCAAATTGTTTGAGACCAAAAACCATTGATTTTGGTTCAAATTTGGTTTAAATTCAGTTTGGTTTGGTTCAAACTCAGTTTGAACCAAACCAAACCACTTATTGAGCACTTATAAAATATTTATTAATATCTTTTCTTAATCAGTTCAGTTCGGTTTGAACCGGGTTTGGGACCCCCAAACCGGAAACCAAACCATTCGGTTTGAGCCAGGATTCTCCAAACCCAAACCATTTTAAACGGTTTGGGTTTGGTTCAAACCCGGTTTGGGTCGGTCTGAGACCAAACTTCCCCAACACTAATCCAGAGAACCGTTTAACACACGGTTGTCGGGCAATGAGGGATCATACTCCCAAATTGCGGTTGTTGTCTCCACAACAGCAATTTTTGTGATATGGGCCATCACATTGACATTCCCGAGGTTGATGACATGAGCCAAGCACCTACAAATAAACAATATCGCGCAAGATATCGTGACAGAAGATCAGTCACTGTAACTCAGTATGAGCTGAGAGTAAATGACTTACGGGAGTTGGTTTTCCTTGCTAGCCCATCGAAGTTTGCATCGGTGATGAAGTGCTTCAATGGCCGCGCACAGTGTCGTGTTGTTGGATGTCACTGCGGGCATTTTGCAATATTAATACATTTTTTATGCTAATTTAATGGAAATAATATTTCAAAAGAGCTTTGAAAATAAGTGCACAATACATCATAATCTCATTCACAATGTAATCTACAGTAAATCAAGGGTGACAATGTTCAACACATTCTAATGATATTTAGAATGTATTCAGTCATGTGATTCATATGTACCCATCAAAGTCATTCACAATAAACATAAAGCATGCATCCAAAAATTATTGTGAAAATTATTCTCAATATTATTCGCATATTTTCGAGAGTTTCACCGGAAATACATTTGACATGACTCCCGATGTCATGATGTCGTGACTCAATGACTCCTGAAGTCAAAGTCATGACATCACCATCATCACAGTGAGACTGTAAGGACAAGGGCATCTATGCTGAACGTACTTGAAAGTGTGTGCATTGTATGGAGCCGAGTCCATGTGAGTCCGAAGGCCGAGGGCGATCCCGCTGGGGTTAGAGAGTGAGATAGAGCCGAGTCTGGAGTGTTCACATTAGCAAGTGCCAGTGCAAATGCAAACGGACATGGGTGAGAGCGAGAGCGAATGGCTAGAGGAGACAAGAGGCGACGCCCTCCGAGTGCTCACAACTGGACCTGACTCCTGGGACGATCACACAGCAAGATGGGGGAAACAGTGGCAACCAAGCGCTGTGTATTCAGTAAGAAACAAGGGATTTAAATACAAGCAGAACCATAGCTACCCCGTACAAGTAGGTAGGGATGAAGAGGTGAGGTAAGAGGGACAGGGAGAGGTGGCATAGGGGAAAAGGCATGGGCCGGAATGAAATGCGAAAATGATACGGAACGCGGGAACAAGTTGATGAGGTACGAGTAGCTGAAAAAGGGACATGAAAGACGAGAGATCCAAGGCTGAGGGGGTGATGACAACGCGCACACTATTGTACAACAGAAACAGAGTGGTCAAGTGGGATAAAAGAAGATCACACCTTTACCTGAGACAGAGCACGACGTGGCCGAGGTGATTGACAGGGGCGAAGGATGAGGGCGTTGCGGCAAAGATGGATGGCAATGAACAAAGGTGGCATGAGGAGATGCACGGCCTGCCTGCCTACGAGTGGCCTGCGAATTGTTGTTTGCAAAGGGAATGGTGTTGGCGGCGGTCCATAGCAATGCAAAAAACAACAAGTGACGAGGGTGAGGGTGTGAGTGTGAGTGTGAGGCGAGAGGAAGGTGTTGAGATCGATGACAATCGATGACGAGGAGCTGGTGCGACGCCATGGGAAGTCGTGTCTGAAATGGCAACCAAGCCACGCGATAGCAATCCGAGTCCGAAATGGGCAGTTTCGGGGACAAACCCTGTGTATCCTCACACCGTGAGTGAGCAGAAGGAGTGGGGGGTAGAAAACAGCCCAGACCGGTAGACACGTGAAGTCGCAAAAGTGTGAGTTACAGCAAAAGCTCCTATTCCTCTCGTGTGATGCTTAGTAATACCATACCTGTTGCCAATTGGCAACGCATGATGTGAGAACGGAGCGAGAAGGAACAAGTGGATTCATTCGGGATGAGAGGGGATATTGACAGGAAGGGAGAAGAAGGGAGATTCAGAAGTGGTGAACACATGGGAGAAGAAGTTTGAGATACGCGTGAACTTGGGAGAGCTGGGAATGTGTGGGAGGAGCAGGAGGCCAGGAAGGACGGAAACAAGGAGTTTCGGGGATGCACAAGACACTCGCACGAAGCTGAACGAGTCTGAGGAGAGGAGGGTCGAGCACGAGAACTGGACACGAAAGTCTTCTACAAAGTCGAGCGACAATCACGAAGAAAAGTCCTAAAGACAAAGTAAGAGCACGGGATCAAGAATAGAGACGAGAGTCAATTCTGAAGACGAAGAGGAAGTCAAATGTGAATATGACGAGAAGTCGAGTAGTATCTCTTACTTAGACCTGACCCGATGAACCAGCGAAATCACATAGGGAATAGGGAAAACAATAAACAGGGGAACCGACTATGACATTAAGAGCGCAAACCCCAAGCCCTTTATACAAGCGATCAGTACCTAAGACAGAACAAATAGAAACATGACTAAGTCGAAATATGTGAGGAGAAACATCATAGCAGGGGAAAAGTAAACGAAAGGTCGAGGATGAGACGAGAGTCGACGGACGAAAACACAAGGCCGACGTGAGGAAAAGATATGAATTACACCAAAAGTAGGGTGGTTGGGAAATGACGAAGTGTGGCCGAAGGTCAGTGCCGATAATGACGACGATGATGCACACTATGAATACAAAGAAAGGTCAGAAAAGAGTACGTAAGTTCAAAGAAATAGCGGGCACGCCTGTGCCCGTGACAGAGAGCGCGAACTAAAATGATCTGGCAAAAGAATGTGGCTTGAGGCAACAACACGAAGTCGATCGGCTGAGGGCGAAGATACAAACGATGAGATGAAGATGGCGGAAAGCACAGAGGAAAGATAGGTGGAAGATGCATGGTACGCTTGAGGCCATCGGCATCGCAGTTGATGGAGTGGGTGAAAATGAATAAGTTGGTGATCCTGAGCGGAAACGGGGATTTCAGGCTCACCTAAGTGCTGACATCATTTCGCAGGATAGGGGTGTTCAAAATAGTTGAAAGGCTGCGACGTCCGATTACTGTAAAAATGGATTCAAAAAGAGAAAAAAAAGAAGACATTTGGCTCCAAAATTTGGATCCTAGCAGAATCCAAATGTAAATGAGTTTGAAAATACTGTAATCTGGAGCTCCAGATTCTTACCGGGAAGTTGTCAGAGGTTGGGTGCAGTCGAGCTTGGCAGTATACTGTACATCAGCTGGTTCGTGTCCGGAGATCAACGTCGACAAAAATGTGGCAAATTCTGGGAGCGCCGGCTTATAATTACCGTTTTAAGGTGGTTAGTCATCATCATCGGGAATACACTCCAGGAATTAGAATCTGAAGCTGAAGAGTTCTAGATCTACAAGTAGCTACAAGTAAGAACTATGTATGCTGCGCCGCCCTCACTGTTGCCACCCCCGTTGTCTGAATCTTCGCCGTCATAGCATTTATTATCGAGGTTGTCGTTGTTGGTGTGTTGGTTGGCGGCGAGCGCTGCTTATATCGATTTAAGCTGCGTTCCTAGAACTGGCCCCAATCCGTGTGAACTTGAATATAATAAAAAGGAAGAAAGCATACTGTTACACGAGAGGAAATCGTCAAAGATTCTTATGCAGCTGGGAACGTCCTCGACCGTAGGATGTAATTGACAAAAGACATACTTCCTCTTGAGAATCTGTAGTTTTGAATGCAATGCTCTTGGTCATTGCGACGTCAAAGACCGCCCACCGCCACCATCGTTGTTGTTGTAATTGAGGCGTCTTTGTAGCGCTGTCGCTGCTGTAGTCACCGAGACAATGGGAAATAGGCACTGTGATGCTTGATGTCAAGCTACGGCGGGACATTGACTGCCCCTGCTGCACTAATGAGGGTCCAGGAGCGAAGGATGTTGACGAACCTGCAGAGGTGGGGCTGGTTGTCTGAGGAGGGTATCAAATATCTGCAATGAGCTGACAGAAACACATGGGGTGAAGTGGTACCTGTGCCTTCTGAGAGGGACAGTACTTATGGGGAGATCAAGAACAGACGAGAGTCTGATGAAATGTCTGACAAGCCGGCCAAAGAAGGGGACTGATGTTGGTGCTCAAGCGAAAGTGGGTGTCGCCTATTGTCGTCGTCACCGTTGGGTTGTGGTCATGGTTGGTGCACGCAGCTCGGAGGCTGAGAAATAATAGATTAGTCACCTGGGTAGTGTTTGTCAGTGGGGGGATCTGAGCTGCATCGCCGCAGCCGAACAACCCAGGACCTCGGTCTGTCTCCACGAGGAGTAAGGCACCTAAGGGTTGAGTTGACGGTGCAGGAGGAGGGAGAACAAGATACCGTTACGTATAAGGGAAAGGTCGCACATAGCTCGCATTGGTGGAGTGCCCCTGGTCCGGCTGTGGGGATCATGGCGTCATGGCTGGGATCACATGGAGCGCCGATGAGCAGTAGGGTCGGCGTCAGTGCAGCCATGGCGTCATGTTAGGGCCCATGGAACTTGTGGCTGGCATCGATGCAACTACGTCGTCATTGTCGTCCTTGCTGTGGGATCGTCCGCCATCACCGCAACACTCCACACTCCACGACAGCGCTAAAAAAGGTGCCTCGTCGGATCCAGCTGTTGCGGGTGTGGTGCTTGAACCCCGACGCTGTTTCAAATGTCAGTAGAAAAAAAAGAAAGAGTTAAGATAAGGGAGAAGTCAAATCTGTGCAGTCTACCGTAGATGAAAGTGGATTTACTGTTAAAAAAATAAAAATAAAACAAGGTGTCCATCTAAACAGTTGATTTCGATCAGTTTGAGTGTGGGAAGCTTCTTTGGGATCTTTCCGTTCTCTCGCTACCATTGCACCAGATCATCCGCACACTCCAATTCATTTAGTAATACATGCAGTTATGACTTCGCTCCCTTCTCCCTTCTAATCTCCGTTGTGTTGATTGTTGCTCGCGTAACCCAACTTGGTTCCCCATTGCTGCAAATGGAAAGAACCCAGTCGTGATTGAGGGGATTTTCTGCATTTTTAGCAATGCTCTCCCATTGTCCACCAACGCCAAGTATCCAATACTGATAGGTCTTGTTGAGTGTGTCAAAATGAACATATAGGTGTCCTGTCTTGGATTGGGAGACCACGGGTGGTGACTGAATGCTTGAATTGGACCGGGAGGAGTACCAGATGGTGTAGCCGCTCCCAGAGCTGGAGTTGAATGATCGCTGGTGCATTTCATAACCAGTGTAAGCACCATCAGAGGGTGTAGCGCTTGCGATGCCAGAGTTAGAATCCTGCTGCTCAATTACAGCCTGTGGCTGAGCAACACTGGAACTGAGACAGCACAATAAGATCGCATAGGCAGAAGAAATAACTGCACATGAGAGGTGCACACACTTTCGTGCCTGTGTATACCCTTCTGTGAACTTCGCAATTCCGAGGAGCGCGGGAATGACGGCCTGTTTTGCCTGGGGAGAAATGGCCAAGGAGTCGAGATGGGCACCCAAAACCTGGTCGAGGCCATTAGCACTGAAGTTCGTGGCCATCAGGCTGGCCATGGCATGGGCAATGACGCCCTGTGGGAAGTTCGTAGTTTTTTTTGAATATGTTTGATCAAAAATACATATTATGACTCCGTTTGATGTGGGCCGATTTTCACAGGGCCCGCATTTGAAACCCTGTGGGAAGTCCTTGAATATATTCGATTTCTGCGTTCGATTCGGGCATATTTTGACCGTCCTCGATTCTGAATCTGTGTGCGTGACTCTAAGTCTATGTGTCTCAGACTTTGCTATATATCAAACCATTTCCAATGACAAGTTGTAAGCGTCGTAGGCCACAAGACCAACTTCGGCAAGACTACCAGTTTGGCGAATTCCTCCGTGCCAATGGGATTGAAACCAGGCCCCTTGGGGCATTGCAGGACTCGGAGCGAAGGCGGCGCTTGACCGACTCGGAGGGACATTCGACTCAACGCCTATGGAAACAAAAGGTCTCTTTGACTGTCTACTACTTTCCGTTGGCTTTGATAAGAACATTCTCGTATAGTCCGCTCTGCACGAGCCTGGTCCAAGTAACTCCGTCAACAACCTGGCACGCACTGGCAGCTTTCTGCCTACACCTTCGGATCCAGCCGACTTTGACATATCTCATGCTGAGGGTTCTGTGTCTGGTCATGATACCACTGGGGTCTCTGTTGTAGGCCATGGCGTTGCTGGGTCTTCTGGTGTGAATGCTGGTGACGATGAACCCATACACCCTGACTTGCATCCCATTGGTGAGCATAGTGAAGAGCACGCACCTGCGACAATCTACATGCCCGATCTCCAGGCAACGCAAGAGTTTATTGACCTCTTGAGGTCATCTGTCCTTGATGACACTGGTATGCTTGCTGAGGACATCGATAGCCTGCGGAACCCTGAGCCAGGCTACGAATTTGTAGATTCGTCGCCCCTTCTGCGCTCTCTCCGACATTTTATCAACAACGCCACTGCGTCTCGCTCTCACTATGACAAGATACAGATCATCGAACGGCTGCACCGACCTGATGACCTGATCATGTCCTTCGATCAAGTGAAGCGCCGTGTTCGCTGGCTGTCTGGTGTCGTGCCTATAGAGCACGACATGTGCGTCAATTCCTGTGTGGCTTTCACTGGACCATACAGAATCCTTGAGGTTTGTCCCCGCTGCAGTGAACCCCGGTACAGTCCTGGGACTATGAAACCTCAGAAACGCTTCACTACGATTCCAGTTGGGCCGATCATCCAAGCCCTGTATAGCTCTCACGAACTTGCCGATAACATGCACTACCTTGAGAAGAAGCTTGTGGAAAACTCAGAGCACGCGAGACTAAATGGGGGCAGGCTTGATGGCTACGACGACATAGCTTCTGGACAGGCATTGCTTGATGCTTGGAACTCAGGCGATCTCAAACAAAACGATGTCGCATTACAGTTCTCAATTGATGGTGCCCAGCTTCGCACTGACCGGCCCTCTGAGGCCTGGTTTTTTATCTGGGTCATTCACAACCTCCCACCAGGTATGCGATACGAGAAGGCATTCGTAATCCCAGGTGCTATCGTTCCGGGACCCAACAAGCCATTGGATATCGACTTGTTCATGTTCCCGTCACTCCACCATATTGCTTCTCTACAGCGCGAGGGCCTCCGAGTGTACAACGCCTCCATAGACACCATCGTTCGCTCGTACCCACTGGTGGTCTTCGGAACCGCAGATAGCCCCGCCAGTGCAGTCATGTCAGGAACCGTTGGTCACAGCGGTCGCTATGGCTGTCGGTTGGCCTGCGGTATGCCAAGTAGACGTCGTAAAGGCGACGGTCACTACTATCCAGCCATGAACCTGCCAGGTGGTTATGGTGTCGATGGGTGTCTTCATCCTGATATCACCTCCAATGACCTCTGCAATTATCGCACTGATCTGGCTCGTAAATACAAGAATAATATGGCTTTCTTGCTACCTTCCAGGACTCGAACTGAGTACAAGAATCGGCGCTTGGCTACAGGTCTCTCCAAGCAGACCCTTTTCAGTGGTCTCCCTCGTCTGCCGCTCCCCGTTCTGTGCCTGTTTACTATGGATATCATGCATCTTTCAGTACTCAACGACCCTGATCTCCTCATCAAGCTCTTTACTGGCAAGCTCGACGTCTATGACCCGGATGACAGGTCTAGCTGGGACTGGGCCGTCTTCTATCGTAATCCAACGCTTTGGAACGCGCATGGGGAAACTGTCACTAGAGCAATTCCTTTCATCCCCTCGTCGTTTGGGCGCGCTCCTTGAGATCCTGCGAAGAAGATCAACTCCGGCTACAAGGCATGGGAATTTCAGCAATATGTCTACGGTCTGTGTCCGACGCTTCTTCGACATCTGCTCCCTCAGAAATACTGGCAAAACTTCTGTAAACTCGTGGCAGGGATGCGCATCTTACAGCGTCCTCGTATCCCTTACCTAGATCTCCTACAAGGACATAATCTACTAATGGACTTCGTTTGCGAATTTGAGGAGCTCTATTACCAACGCAAGGAGTCGCGGATCCACTTCGTCCGCCAGAGTATCCACCTCCTTACCCATATTGCACCTGAGACATTTCGACTTGGCCCCTTGGCGTGCTACGTGCAATGGACCCTGGAGACTGCAATAGGAAACCTTGGTCGGGAAATACATCTGGATCGCGATATGTTCGCGAATCTCACCCAACGAGCCGTTCTGCGTGCGCAGATCAACTCCTTACAGGCTCGCTTTCCGGAAATCCAATTCGAGGTGGGTGAAAACACTGTGACCTCGCTTTCAAATGGCGCGCGTGAATTCGAGGGCTACATCGGGTATGCATTTCTCCCGCGATGTGAGGAATTTCCCTCGCCTCTTGAAGATGACGACCGCGAAGCACTCAAGGCTTATTGGCACGCACAAAACTGGCCGAACGCCGACGCATGGCCAGATGCAGTCTGTCGTTGGGGAAAGCTCCAACTCCCCAATGGACAGAAAGCACGTTCTGTCTGGCAAGAGGCGAACGTCTTGACCAAACCGCGTCGATCGTCTTGTGTTGAGGTAAGTCCCATCGGAATCTTTCTCAGGGCACGCACTCAGCAGATTGATACAGGTTAATTACAACGAAGATCTCCGTATAGCCAATGTGCTATACTATTTCTATATACGCTTTGGGGATGACCGGCATCCCTTGGCTATGATCTCTCTTTTCTCCAAGCCGGACGCAGAGATCCTTTCGGAATCGAGTGGTGCGGTGCACCTGTGTGACCAGATTACCGGACGCGATGGCGTTGCGGTTGTCTCTATTACAGCGATTCACTCAGTCGTCGCGATGATCCCAGAGATGCAAGTCGAACCCTCCGGACAGATAATTCCTACAGGCAAGTTCTCGCTCATGCGACACGCGTATCTCGAAGTCGCACGATTTGCAAACGACCCATTGTCTGAGGAAGACGACGAAAGAGACGAGGACGTCGATTGATTCGATACACACTATACAGTATTACATCGCCTAATACACACTAGTTCTTCGCTTCTTCCTTGGGTTCTCCAGTTTGAACCGACGGGGTGATTTCCGTGAGCGTGGTGTCTGCGTCGATAGGGTCTTCGGTCTGAGTGCCTCTCGAGAACTGACGTCTCTGGGGAGAAGCCGTCAGTTTCTGAAGTCTTCGAGCGCGTAGACGTACATCGGGAGGGTACCGAGCCCATGACGGTCGCTTTGCCCAATACTGTCTGATAAACCCATGGCCCATAATTTTGTACGGTTGCATTTTGGCCGGCGCGTACTCGGACAAGAACTCGACCTCAGAATAATCGAAGGGGGTTCCTCCGAGAGAGACTCTGTATGTGATGAGAAACCGCGGGCGTGAAAAGAATGAGGGAATGACGCACCGCTCTCGCAGGAGCTCGTTGCGCTCGGCCAGAAGGGCCATGGCGGCAAAGTTTCTGAAGCGCAGGAGGTCCTGGAGTGTCGCTTCGTGGATGACTTGTATTTCTTCTTTGCTGAACGGCAGACTATCGGTGGTTTCTTCGACTGCGGACACAGTTTCTTCGACTGCAGACATCCTAGGGTAAGCTGGGTAAGAGACGAGCTGGGTAAGATCGGTAAGAGACGAGTGGCGCAGATCCAGAGAAACGAGATCGTTCTTATTTTGGGGGAATATGTTTGGGGCAAAGGGCCACACTCAGTACCCTCGCGCTACAATCGGAATCCATACCTCTTTTTTTTTCACCATGACCCTTTCCCTTCCCTTTTCCCCCGTAAGCGGCGTCGACATTGGCCAATCGATGGAGAACGTCTGCCAGCCCTTTGAGCAACAGGGCCGATGGCCATTCGGTGCTGATCCCAACGCCGATCTTAGCGCATACACCAGGCAGCGTCCATTGGCGATTCCAGGGGGGGTTGGGGTCTATGTAAGTCCGATTCAGCCTTTTACTTACCATTTTTAACTGAGCGCGTCCAGAACTCTAATATGGCAGAAGTGGTGCGATACGCACCAGGAGAACTCATAGAAAAAAACGCCTTCCACTTGGAGCTGAAGCTCACCCTGGCTCAGCGGGATCAAGAAATGGCGTCCCTGAACGAAGGCATTATTGCCCAGCAAAAAGAGTTTGACGATCTCAAGGCAAGATACGAAACCTTGGACGGGATGCATCGGTACGTAGAGCCGAACGCTCCCCTCCAAGACTGATCCCCACCGCCTTCCTAGGATGATGATCGAGCAATTTGCGTCAGAGTACCACGAGCTCAAGGCTGCAAGTGGTAATGGTCCCAAGCCCCTCACGCTTGTAGGCGTTCTTCCGTTTCCGAAGATCAAGATCAGAGAAGCGTGCCCGGAGATTGTTCAGTGGAACCGGGATGTTTATTTACGCTCAGCAGCCAAAGCTAAAGCCCAGAAAAGGGGAGAGACTGACGGAAACGCGATAACCGTTACGAAGAAGGCTAAAGCGGGCCGACCTCCGAAGACTGCCGCCGACGACGACGAAGACTCGGAGAGCCACAGTCACTTTTACCTCGAAAATCTAGACGGCACACTCATCAATACAGCCTCCCTCCGCAAGTTGAGCTCAAAGGCGCGCTCTGTCTGGTTCTCGCTGGCCAAACACGGTGAAGCTCCCCCGACTTGGGGGAAGGTCTCGGACATTGCCGGGGAATACTTCTACCGGCGTGTCCTCAATGAACCCGGACTCGAATTCCTACAGTATTGCGACGACGGACTTTGGAAACTCAGAGAGTGGGCCCAGCAATCTTACTCGGGCTGGGCCAAGAACCACGGAATCCGAGGGAGTCAACCGCGCCAGAAAAACGCATCGGAAGGCCCTGAAGGAGGCGGCCTAAACGATCCCAACTTGATTCGTATAAGCCCCGACCAAGAAGACGACGATACCAACGGGGATTGGGGTAATGAAGGTCACCAAACCACCGACGACGCCGACAACGAAGAGAACGACAACGGCGACAACAATACCCGTGACGAGGATGCCGGGACGTCCGACGGCAACAACACACCCATCCCCGTACGTTCCACATTCCCCTCTCGCATCGACTACTCAGTCTATTCTTTAGGCTCCAATACCCCCCGCATCGGTCGTCATGAATCCTTTGTGAGCCGTATCTTAGATATCTCCCCCACGACTAACTCACGCCCCCAGTGCCCCTGCGCCGTCGACTACGGCCACAAGCGGCGCGACCAACGCACCTACGGCCGGCAGCCCTGCCAGTGCAACGCCCCGGGAAGCAACTGTGGTGAGACAACACTACGAGACTACGTCTCTTTTCTAATGTCCGATGCGTTTGTACAGGCAGCCCAGGAGGCAACTGATGCGACGCGTGCATCCGACCCAACGACGGCGACACCACCAGCCCCAAATGACACACTTCCCTCGACTTCGACCCTCCCACGAGTCACTCTCAAGCTGCCCCCACGGGCCCGACCGCTCGCAACGGCGGCAGCCAGTGTCGCACCTGCTGAGGGCAATAACTCGGACACCCCGCCTTCATCCGAACGTGCGCAACTCGGTCCAAATAACGAGAAGAAAAGAAAGCCAGACGACAAGACACCGTCTGCGTCGACCAAAAAACAGAAAACCTCGGCTGCGCTCGCCATACCCTCTGATGGGAATTCCATCAAGTAAGTCCCCGATCACCTCTGTTTAATATAATAACCATTTCCACAGGGGCGTTTGCATGCGGCGCTGGAATGAACTACAGCCCGGGGGACAAGGGCTCGCCTCCGACTTCGAAGAATACTTCAAGGCGCTCACTAAGGCCGACAAAGAAGTACGTCGCGAGCCCGTATAGGAACCGATAGTGAAACTGACGCATCGGTCCACAGCCCTTCAAAAAGGAGATGCGCATCATACAGCTTGCGAACGTGAGTACCCCATATATCGACCACACTCTCGCTGATGTAAACACCCTCCAGAAGAAAGCAAAAGCCATCGCGAAGACGACAGTCAATCCGACGCCCGCTAACTGAAAGAGTGAGTCTGTCGTCATTCGAACCACACAAGACTATTGACAGCAACAATCCCGAAGACTTCTCTGCTCGGCCCTTCCGAGTCGCCATATCTCCTTTCTTCATCCCGTTCTCACATCGCGTCTCTCGGACCCACGCTGCTCTGTTCAAGTTCCCCCCGTTTTCGTGTTTTCCTACTCCATCAACGCCACTCTCCGCAACGACGCAGACAACTTCGACTCAGCGGTACTCTTCGACTCAGCGGTACCACCAACTTTGGTTGGTACTCGACGTGAATCACGCTGTACAAGTCGAGCGGGAGTGTAAGTTCGTAATTGAATCGAGTAGAATCGAGTACATGTGCTTTCGTATAGCGTGTTCGAATAGGATTGATTTTGCGCATAATTAAATCAATGGGAGTCTAATGCATATAGCGCGTTCGAATACGATCGATTTTTTAAATTTCCCACCGGTGTCTAGATACATTGATTCCTATTGACTGACGTTGATTACGTCGTTGACAACCAAAACAGATCGAAATAAAATCGATCTCATCGACTATATGGCGGGATTATTCAAAAAATTATTTATTTTTGGCTGAGTCGATGACAACCCAACAGAGTCGACTAGAAACTACGGACTTCCCACAGGGGTTCAAGGTTTAAGCAAATTAGATTCAATTCCTGAAATGGGGTTTACTTTTCAGCTCAATAAGCGCCCAATCACGGCTTTAATCCATCCTTGATAATTAAACACATGGCCTTTAGAAGACAACAAGTACGTATATTCAGAACTACGATACATGGTATTGTTGGGCCCCCACCACCACGGTCACCCACCAGATGCACAGCCGAGGCATGCTGCCCGAGTACTTCGGCAAACTGGGGCACAGAGAACATGCCTCCTGTTGCGGGCGAGGTGGACTCCTCTCCATGGGACAATGAGCGCATCAAGGTGCTATTGACAGGTTTTAGTACCTTGGTCATCGTCATCGCATTGAGGATCTGGGAATCGTTGTCGTTCTCTCGAGGGTGGAGGTCGCGTCGTTGTCATCGCATGGCAAGATCTTCTGCAATTCAGAAACTTCGCAGCCATACAAATGCTACGCGTATCTTCTCGTAGTGAGACCGAGGTGCGGTGGAATTTCAGGGAACGCAGAAGCGGCGACGGGCCTACAAGTTCAGTCGGGCCCTGCCAGTGGGTTCCGCAAGTTATCAATGTCTTCACCGAGCATGCTAGTGTCCTCGAGAACAGCCGACCTCTATATGTCAACAAACTCCATTGTTGTCCGGAGACTGGGTAAGTGCATTGTTGGAAGTCCATTCTTTTTGCGCGCTCGTCAACGGGGGCAGTCTGTATGGGTTCATGGTCACCAGTTCTATCATATCCCAAAGGCGTATCAGGAAGACTATTATCACGACCAGACACAGAACCCTCAGGCTGAGGTATGTGGTGATTATCGCGAGGGTGGACAACTGCTAATGGGTGCCAGATCGTCAGCAGATGCAGAAGTACTTGAACCAGGCTCAGGTTCACACTGAAGAGCTGTTCTTGGAGTAGACTAGACAGGAAAACGTTCTCGTCAATGCCAACAGAAAAGGACAGTCGGAAGACCTGCTTTTTCTGTATGCGTTTGGTTGATCGTTCTCCAGTCAAGTGCGAGCGCTCCAGGAACGCCCCAACGGCCTGGCTTCAACTCCATTGGCACGGAGGAAATCACCGAACTGGTGGTACAGTCGATCTTGGATTGGCGGCTTACAACTTGCCATTGGACAAGGTGAGACGCATACGCTCAAATTCAGATCTATTCAGAGTTGGGATCGTTGAGATGCCAGTGGATTGAAGGCCCAGATAGACCATAAATCGGCCCGATTCAGAGTCGATCGAACGCAACCGCAAAGTGTCACAGTACACGTAGTCAAACTGATTCAAAAAATCTACGGACTTCCCGCAGGGAAGCTTTTGCTTAAGCATCAGCCTCCGCCTTGGCTTTGGCGTAGGCACCCCGCTCCTTCCTAGCGTCCGCGTCCGCGTCTGCCTTAGCTTTCTCCCAAGCCACCCAAGCCTTAGCTTCCGCTTTTGCTTTAGCACCGGCCTTCGCCTTGGCATTTTCGTAGGCATCCCGATTCCCCCTGACGTTCGCCTCAGCATTATCCCAAGCTTCAGCTATCGCATTTGCTTTAGCATTAGCCTCCGCCCAAACTTTAGCTCCCCCATTTACTTTAGCATCAGCTTCCGCCTTGGCTTTCCGGTAGGCATCCCGCTTCTCTCTGGAATTCGCCTTAGCATTCTCCCAAGCTTCAGCTACCGCTTTTGCTTTAGCATCAGCATCACGTTTCTCCATAGATTTGGCTTCAGCCTCTTCTTTGGCCTCTGCCTCGCGTTTCGCCTTGGCCGTCACCTTAGTTTTGGCTTTGACCTCCGCCTCAAGATCACGTTTCGCTTTTTCTTCGGCTTTACGCTTCACCGTGGCCTCGGCTTCGCGTTTCGCCTTCTGGGCCTCAGCTTCTTTAGCATTAGCCTCAGCCTCGGCCCTTGCCTCCAGGTCAGTTTTTCCCTCGAGTTATGCCAGTTGGGTCTCGGCAACGTAGCGCGGTATATCAACTACGTCGACTCGAAGTGCTCCACCACGGATCTCCTCTCGCACCGTCGCCACCAGTATCACATCTTCCATGCTCATCCGCCAGGCCTCATCCAAGCTTAGAGGCTGGGTTCTCTCGCACAGCGCGGTCAATGCAGCGAGTACCCAGTGGTTGATTGAATAAGTGCGCGCAAGTACGAGTTTATCGTGTGGCGTGGGAGGTTTGATAGGGTTGAGGGCGAGTTTGCGAAGAGAGGCAAAACCCCACCGGGTAGATAGGTGGAGCACCGACTTCCATTGTTCGTATGTCAGTTCGTGTGCTTGAAATTCCTGTAAATAACCAAGTTTCAATAACCGATGAGTAGGCACGGGGATTCAACAAAGCTCACGCAGGGTACAAGATGGAGAGGAAGGCCTCGAAGTCGTTGCGTTCGACGTCGCCTAATGATATGATAGTGGGCAGAGCTTCGTGGTCACATATGCCGAGCTGGGCAAATCGTGTAGAGAAGTAGACAGAATCGCGATAAAAGAAGTATCGATGGACGCAGTAAAGCGTACCATCAATCTGCGGGCTGGTCAGTATATGTCGGGTACGCAAATTACAAAAGGTCACTAGAAATGTGACATTTCCGTCCTTGAAAAAATACGCATCATGTTGTACGAACGAGTCGTCAGGTGTTGTGTGCCCGCTTCTTGGTGTCTTTTCTTCCTCTGGAAACCCAGGGAGGCAGGTGTGCTGAGCCTCAAATTCGGCACTGGGTAGCTCGAGGGCTTCGGAGGCGATTGGAGACATCTGGGAGTGACTCGGGCACATATCCGAGAAGGTGGAGTCAAGGGAGACGATAGAGGCTCTACTTGAGAGAACCGGGGATATGCAGATTTCGTTGTCATTCCAGGAGACGATGCGAGGTGCCATCAAGAGAGAGAGCTGTATCTGATACTGGTCTGTACATAATGTGTGTACCACGTTATGGCGTGAGCGCACACGAGGAACCCTAAAACAGCGCACGGGATCCAATTCGATCCAAGACTGTAAGTCCAGTGTACAATGTACAAGGCCAATTCGGGTTTTGGCGGGACCTGTTCGTTTTTCTTGATCTGGTGCTAATGTGGGAGCAACCGGTCTAAAATCCTCTAATAGAAATAACCTCAGGCTGACTTGTCTGCAAAATATCCGGTCTCGCCATCCTCCTCGGCCCCCGGGACAGGAGTCCCAGGGCAAGTGTCGCACTCCCTGAAGAATTGGAATCTCTCCCTCCCTCTCCTGCAGCGGTCACACTTCATGTAGCGTTGGCTGCAGTAGTGTAGAGCACCAACCGCATGATTCGGGCAATTCTCGCACTCAATGATCTTCCCCCAGGCATCAGTCACCGGAGACAGCAACATCCGTTTCCGGTCCCTGGCTTCTTTAGCCATAGCCTCGGCTGCAGTCTCGCCCCTTGCCCTCGCGTCGACCATTGCCCTTACATCGGCCTCGAATTTCGCCTGCGAAGCCTTCGCTTTCTCCGCCTCAAGCGCAGCCTCTACCCTCTTTATCTTCGCGCGAAGGGCCTCCTCCACTCGTTCCCTGTCTTCGGTCTCTGCCTTAAGCTTGGCTTCAGCCTTAGCCCTAGCCTCCGCCTCACGCTTGACCTTTGCCTCCGCTTCCATAGCAGTTTTCTTCGCCTCCACATCAGCTTCTTCCTTCGCGCGAGCGGCCTCCTTGCGTGCCTCTTCTTCGGCCTTAGCGCGTTCCTTAGCCGCTTCGGCTTCCAGACGGCGTACGTTCTCCGCCTCCGCCTCAAGCGCAGCCTCTACCCTCTTTATCTTCGCGCGAAGGGCCTCTTCCACTCGTTCCCTGTCCTCGGTCTCTGCCTTAAGCTTGGCTTTGGCCGCGGCTTCAGCCTTAGCCCTAGCCTCCGCCTCACGCTTGACCTTTACCTCCGCTTCCATAGCAATTTTCTTCGCCTCCGCATCAGCTTCTTCCTTCGCGCGAGCGGCCTCCTTGCGTGCCTTTTCTTCGGCCTTGGCGCGTTCCTTAGCCGCTTCGGCTTCCAGACGGCGTACGTTCTCCGCCTCCGCCTCAAGCGCAGCCTCTACCCTCTTTATCTTCGCGCGAAAGGCCTCCTCCACTCGTTCCCTGTCTTCGGTCTCTGCCTTAAGCTTGGCTTCGGCTTTAGCCCTAGCCTCCGCCTCACGCTTGACCTTTGCCTCCGCTTCCATAGCAGTTTTCTTCGCCTCCACATCAGCTTCTTCTTTCGCGCGAGCGGCCTCCTTGCGTGCCTTTTCTTCGGCCTTGGCGCGTTCCTTAGCCGCTTCGACTTCCAGACGGCGTACGTTCTCCGCCTCCGCCTCAAGCGCAGCCTCTACCCTCTTTATCTCCGCGCGAAGGGCCTCCTCCACTCGTTCCCTGTCTTCGGTCTCTGCCTTAAGCTTGGCTTCAGCCTCAGCCCTAGCCTCCGCCTCACGCTTGACCTTTGCCTCCGCTTCCATAGCAGTTTTCTTCGCCTCCGCATCAACTTCTTCCTTTGCGCGAGCGACCTCTTTGCGTGCCTTTTCTTCGGCCTTGGCGCGCTCCTTAGCCACCTCGGCTTCCAGACGGCGTACGTTCTCCGCCTCCGCCTCCACGTCTAACCTCGGCACAGTTCCCATCTCGTGGTTCTCTTCTAGCACCGCTCCGACCTGGGCACTAGGACACGCTGCTGCTTCGCGTGACGCATCTTCTGATTTTCGGGTCCCACCTGCTTGCACGTCAGATGTAGCCACACTCTTCTCCAGATACTGCGGTGTACCCTCCACGACGTGTGGTTGTTCCACGTTGCGCCTAGCGTCCTCTCCTTGTGATTCCGGTGGAACTTCTTCTTTCGACTGCAAGGTTTCATAAAGCGATTATTCGCATTGCAGCTCAGGGACTACAATTCATAATACGCTCACCGAGTGCTTGGCATCACCCTCATGAGTGTCGCCTTCCCTTGTACCCGCACGTTGCGGTTCCGAAGGTGATGTGACCCCCACCGTCTCTGTAATCTTTGCTCCCGCATTCGGATCGATGCCTGAGGCGGCCGTTGAATCCGATTTTTGCGTAGTGGCTTCGTTCCTTGGCGCATCCCGTTGGACGTCATCGCCCACGGTATGGTTCAGTTCTTCTGCCTGCGCCTGCGCCACTTCAATGTGGCGTCGTATATCAGCCACGCCGACTCGAAGGATACTACCACAGATCTCCTCCCGCACCCTCGCCACGAGTACGATATCTCCCATGCTCATCTGCCGCGCCTCATCCAGGCTAAGTGGCAATGATCTCTCGCACAGTGCAGTCAAGGCAGGGAGTACCCAGTGGTCGATAGAATAAGTGCGCGCAAGTACCAATTGATCGTGCGATGTGGGAGTGATTGACTTCAAGGCGAATTCGCGAAGAGAGGTAAAGCCCCAGTGTGTAGACAGGTGGAGAACTGATTTCCATTGTTCATATGTCAGTTCGTACGCTCCGAAATTCCTGTAAATAACAGTCTCAATAACCGGCGGGAAGGCACATGGACCCAACAAAGCTCACGCAGGATATAAGACAGAGAGGAGGGCCTCGAAATCCTTGCGTTTGAGATCATCTATCGGTATGACAGTAGGTAGAGCTTCGTGGTCTTGTATGTCGAGCTGGGAAAATCTTGTAGAGAAGTAGACTGAATCGCGAGAAAAGAAGTATCGATGGACGCAGTACAGCGTACCGTCCACCTGCGGGCTAATCAGTATGTAGGGATACAAACCACAGAAGGCCACGGACCAGAAATGTGACGTTTCCATCTTTGAAAAAATACGCATCATGCTTTATGGGTGAACCACCGGGGGTTGTGTGCACGCCTCTTGTGATCTCTCTTCCCCCTGAAGATCCTGGGCGGTTGGTGTGCTTAGCTCCAGATTCGGCACTGGGAAGACCAGCGGCTTCGGGGGCGGTTGGAGACATCTGCCAGTGACTCGGGTATGTATCAGAGAAAGTGGTGTCAGAGGAGATCTTGGAGGCAGCACTTCAGAGAACTGATGATATGCAGATTTCGTTGTCCAGGAGACGATGCGAGGTGCCATCAAGAGAAAAGATACTGTATATATCCCATGATGATGATGCTCTGTACTTACGTAGTGTGCTTTAATTCGCACCTTATAACGGCTGCGTAGCCGCACTAGGACCACTATCAGGATCTTAACAATACAGGCTATAGCAAATGAAGTGAGTGCAAAAATGATTTGGCGTTTGGCGGGACCTTCTCTGTAAATTACATCAAAAGGGGGGTGGGAGCTGTCAAGGACAAGTAAACGCCAGGTTTCCAGGGACGTACGTTTGCCATGGACCCATAACAATGAACCGGCCGAATGCTGTTCCTGAAAAATATGGTCTTCTAAAAACCAGGTCGCTGTTTCCTTATGGGGGTCACGTAACCCGACGTTCTAATTCGTCGATGGGTCAAGTGGAGACAGCCACCTTTGAGGTCCTGTAGTCCTCCACTATGACCATGTGTGAGCTTCTATAAAGTCTCGCAATGAAATCAAGAGAGTGCGAACAATCACAAGCGTCCATTTTGTCGGCAATCTCCTTAACCACTGGCAACGCTTTTGTTTGTTTCGCGTTAGCTTCAAGTTTTATTTCCTTCGCGTCTAACCAGTGTAAGAGTCACACACCGTCCTTGAGAACACTGGTATCACTTGACACTTGTGAGTAACAGGCGCTGATACTCGGACTTGGATAGATTGTGCTGAGCCAACAAGTCAACGTAGTCAGCTTGAAAGGTTGTGCATAGTAACTTAATAGTGCTTGTCTATTTATGGATTTTATGGGTCCGAGATTCCGCTTAATCCGGATCCGGCATCAATTCTGGCCGGGGTCAATTATGACGGATTTGGACACGATTGGATCACGTTGAAAATTACTGTAAGCACATCCGAGGCCCTTTGCTTTGTGGATCGGGGAGAACCCACACTGGCATAACTTACCGTCAGCGTACAGATCCTAGTAGCCACTGTTCCGCCTTTCGTTCTCGTAGTCTCACACCTGTAGCCTCCACGCCTGTACTCGCTTTAATGTAGAATTCGGCCCGTCTGTTCTCAGGAGCCCTTGCGCACGCCGCGTCTAGTCGTCTCTCCGGTCCCTCGCTCGTCGATATCTTGTAATCGATTCTCGGGTACCCACTCGCTCGGTCTATCAACAACTCGCGTGGCTTATACCTTCACCCCTTCACCTTCATCCCTTTGGGTCCTCCTACTCGTCGTTTGGTGTCCCCATCGCAATCTGCCGGTGTTGTACATTCATCCGTTTGCCTCTCACCAGTCTCTCACCCCCTCGTCCTTTTAAGGGGAAGCATTTCCCACTCCTCGTTTGATCCTGCTGTTGTAGTCTGATAGCGTTGCTCTTCATCCTCCTGCATCTTCACTTCCCCCATTTTAAAGGGAAGCGTGCCCCACTCGTCGTTTGAAGTTACCTTCATAGACTGCCAGTATTGTTCTCCATCCGACTGTTCGACGTTCTCTCTTTGTGATTTCGTGGTGGCTCCTGCCTATAGTAACAGTCTCACCAGTTCGCACGCGTCTAACCTGGTGTGAACTTACCAGATTCCAACCACTCAAGGGTGTTTTGCCTTTGAAGGGTTCTGTCACTATGGTCTTTGTACTATGGCATTGTTCTAAATCAGAGTCGACGGTCGTGTTCGCCATTGAACCGGGCCCCTGTCCAGTAGCCTTACTCTTTGAGCTCGCTAGTGAGACATCGTCACCGGCGACGCGGACCAGCGCCTCAGCTTGCATCGCCTCTATGCGGCGTGGGATTTCGGCTGCGCTCACACCGAATCTAAAGATCTCTTCCCGCATGGTGGCAATGAGCACAAGATCCTCAATGTTCATTCCGCGGGCTTCGTCCAGGCTAAGAGGCGCTGTCCGCTCACACAGCGCTATTAGAGCGGGAGAGACCCAGTGGTCCACTGCGTATTGGCGAGCGAGGAGGAGCCGATCGTACGGAGTCGGTGGCTTAATTGACTCCAATGCCAACTTGCGACGTGAAGCGAAGCCCCACCGCGTGGACAAGTAGAGCACCGATCTCCATTGTTCGTACGAAAGGTCGTGCTCTTCAAAACTTCAAGCAGACGTATATATACCTCGATAAACAGAAAACAGGACAAGGTATTGGGAACTCACTCGGGATATAAGACAGAAAGAAAGGCTTCGAAGTCCTCGCGTTCGACGTCCCCTAGCGATACAATGGCCGATAAAGCTTCGTGGTCACGAACCCCGAGCTGGGCAAAGCGAGTGGAAAAGTACACAGAACCATGAGAGAACAAATAACGATGGACACAGTAGAGAAAGCCATCGACCTGGGACTTCTCAGCACATTGGGGGTATATAGCATATAACATGACGCACCAAGAATGTGACATTTCCATCCTTGAAGAAGTATTTGCCATATTGTAGGAAAGAGTCATCGTTTTGCCGGCGTGAGTTATCTGGTGTCTCGCTCTCACCCGTCCCCACCCCTAGAAAGTTTGCAGGTCTGCTGGCTCCAGGCCCTCTCGAAGCTTTAGGGGTAAATAAAGATTTCATATACGGGCCCGAGGGCAACGGCTCAATTGGAACAACGGAGGCAGTACCCGCACTCCATACGACAAGGGAAAGTGTTCAGATTAAATGGAAAGTCAAAAACGGGATGTACATACCGGAGCTTGCCCTCCTGAGTATTGACATCGAGCTGAACCTTAGGGTTTTCGATGCCTTCGGGATAGGACATGCGGTTGATATCAGTACGAAGTGCAGAAGGTAAAGCAGGGGCACTGCCGCCAGTGGAGGTGGTCTGAAGACTGCGTGGTCCAGGACGCTTCCCAATCATGTCGAGTAGTGGGAGATTATCTGGCTTCTCCTTGCAGATATTCATGAACTGTAACAAGAAGTCACGATCATACCTAGCATGAAAAGTTTCTTAGATTAAATGGAATGTCAAAAGCGGAGAGTACGTACCGGAACCTGCCCTTCTGAGCGTTGACATTGAGCTCAGCCTTAGGATATTTGATACCTTCAGGGTAAGAAATGCGGTTGAGATCTTCGATAGGTCGCGCAGTGGCAAGCGCAGAAGTGGGCACAGGTAGTGGCACAGGCGCGGTTTCATTTGGGAGGGTCTCTTCGGCGGTATTAGCTTGCCGCACCTCATCTGCTTCACCCTCAATCTCACCATCTTCCGGAAGAGGATCTGGCTTCGTATCAAAGATCGCATCAGCGAGCGTACCAGCGTCCTTGGCTTTTTCCTCTTCTCGGAGCTTGCGTAACCGTTCCTGTTCCGCCCACTCTTCGGCCTCTTTCCGCTCTTTCTCAGTGCGCTCTGCCTCTTCCTTCGACTTACGTCCCTCCACCTTGCGAAGCTCCCGCTCCTCTGTCTGGCGACGAGCGCCATCCTCGTTGGCGTTGGAAAAAGATTCACTTGTTTTGTCATTCTCCTCACTTTCGCCCTCTCTTGCCTTCTCTTCGGCGAGACGCTTTTTCTTCTGTTCCTGGCTCTCAATCAGGACAAGTCGCTTCTTCTTTTTCTTTTTGACGGATGCTGGAGAGGGTAGAACAGCTGGAACGATTGGAACGGTTGGCGGAGGCAGGCGCTTCAATGCATCAAGATTAACCTCCTGTCCAGAAGGATACTTGATCGAATTTTTTTTTCCAGGGACAAACGCGCCGGCTTTGGCAACAAGGGATGTTGGACGACTGGCTGTAGAAGGCGTGGAAGGTGGCGGGGCCATGGAGGGAGGGTCCGGGGGTACGCCGGGAACAAACTGAGGGTGATACTATAACACAGTTCGTTGTGTCAATGCTGCCGCCACTAGAGTAAGCAGAATAGTACACACGTAGTAACCTGACCATGTGGCGGGACTCGGTACGGTTTGGGTGGAAGGGACGGAGAAAAGCTTTGCGATGCTCTTCTTGTCAAACCTCGGAACAGGAGAAGGGGCGGAGGTAGAAGGGGCGGCGGGATGACAGGGTGAAGTAGAAGGGACTGAAGAGAGATGTGGCGGTCGATCGGGAACCGCAGACTTTGCTGCGTCAGAGACGCCATTCTGGACGGCAACGGAACCAAAAGACTTAACACCGTCTGCAGGTTTCATCTCAGGTAGAGATGCTGGTGAAGAGGGGACAGGAGCCAACGCATCATCTATCGAGCCAAAGGTCACAGCAGATCCTGGGCAAGACAGAGTTCGGGTAGGTACTAAGAAAGATAAATGGAGATACCTTGCTTCACTGCGCTTCGGGGGATGTTGACTTTTATGGAGAACCCTTGATCGAGAGCGCTCGAACGGCGCGAATGAGTTGCATGGACGTTAGGAGGATTTGTGTCTGAAACGGGGGTAGGTGGGGCGGGAGATTGTAGGTGCGAGAGTGTAGTAGTCGCGGGAGGGCCCCGTGCCCAAGCGGTCTTTGACGGAAGCTGGGGAGGGTTATTTGGTTTGGCAGATCTGCTCATTTTGTGAAGAGGATGTCAGCAGAGCCGGGAAGAAGTCTCTCCAAGAATGGACTCGAGGTGCAAGAGGGTGTGAGTGGGAGCCAACTGAAACAAGATGGATAGAAATGGTAAGAAGGACGGCCGATAAGAGCAGTGCAGGGTAAGGGTAGTGAGAGAGGGCCAGTTCGGCGCTCGAGTCTGCGCCGCGTGTTGCCATCTTCATGCAAGACCTCCGAGGCTCTGTGTCGCAGGCGGTCACTTGCCTCGTTCCGCATACACACGTGACACGAAAAGTCACCACGGCCATAACCGAAAGTCCGACTCAAACGGAGTCCATTCCGAAACTTCGGCCAAGCATGCTGATTGGGCTGCGGCAGACTCATCGAACACTACTGTTATCCGTTACAATATTGTGTTGTTTTGAATCACTCCTATCACTATGGGTACTCAGTACTCAGTGTCCTCCTGGAGTCGTTCGTTTTACTTGAACATTAACTCGGAGAAAATGCAGCTCCTGGGACCTTGCCTGGGACCACAATGGTTACGCGGTTACACAACCCTTGGGAAACCCTAAAACCCTAAAACAGTGCTTCGGACCCATAGCCACTTGAAGGAAGTCGTCAGCTGGTGATTCGGAGTTTGGCGAGACATGTTCATTTTTCATTTTTCTTGGTACTCAGTTTTCAGTACTAAGGTAGGGTTGGGAGGGTACTGTAAAGCTGGTAGCATCCAGCGGCTAGTACCTTGGCGGCTACCCTCCACTGCCACACCACGTTCCTTTCTGGTGCCTCCTGCATCGTATTTGAAATGTGTACCATTCCTCGCTACAGTAAGGTAGTTTGGAAACTGTCCCTGGTTATTAGTACAACAGTGCCGTTGGGTTTCCTCGAGAGAACTGGTGATATGCAGAATTCGTTGTCATTCCAAGAGCCTCTTGGAACGACGACGAGACGACACGAGGTCATCAAGGGGAAGATGTGTATCACCGTGAACTATATCCTACGGTAAGCCGTTGCCAAGTCCTTCATACCACTTCCCAACACATCTCGGCGTGACTACCCCGCGTTCGTGGTGTACAACTCCGAGTCTCGTTTCGTCGTTCAACATTCACCGCCAAGTTTCATGCTAGGAGACGAAGCGTTTTTACGCTGACGCTTTTGCCACGGATCTGAATTCCATGGATCGGTAAATTTTGGAGGAGGTGCTGGCTCCTCCGTGGGGATGGCCGCTGCAATCTTACTGAACCAGCTACTTCCACCGGAACTCCGAGCTGGGTTCTTGGACCGCGGACCTGAATTCCACGGGCTGGCGGAAAGAACATTGGTAGCTGCTCTCGCAGCCTTGTCCGTTGCCTTCTGCCTTGCGATTTGCTCTTCGGCCTGCTTTGCGCGTAACTCGGCCTTCTCTACTTCGACTCTGTTCATCACTCCTTCCCCCTTCTCATTAACCTTCGCTGCTTCTGCTTTGGACCTGGCTTCAATCTCTAGCCTCTCATTCTCGACCTTTTGCTTCGCCTCCAATTCTGCCCTCGCTGCTGCGGTTTCGGCCTTGGTTTTCGCCGCCTCTTCGGCTTTTACCTCGCATTCCCATTCCCCAGCGACTTCAGTATCAGCTTCCGTCTTGGCTTTGGCGTAGGCATCCTGCTCCTCTCTGACCTCCGCCCTAGCCTTCTCCCAAGATTCAGCTTCAGCTTTTGCTTTTGCTTTAACATCAGCCTCTCGTCCTTCCACGGCTTCGGCTTCGGCTTTTTCTTTAGCCTCAGCCTCGCGTTTTGCTTTGGCCCCCACCTCAGCTTTGGCCTTGGCCTCTGCCTCAGGATCGCGTTTCGCTTTTGCTTCGGTTTTACACTTCGCCATGGCCCCGGCTTCGCGGTTCGCCTTGACCTCGGCGTCGGCTGTCGCCTTCTGGGCCTCATCTTCTTCAGCACTAGCCTCGGCCTCGGCCCACGCCTCCCGGTAAGCTTTTCCCCCGACTTTTCCAAGTTGGGCCCTGACCACATGGCGCGGTATATCAACTGCGTCGACTCGAACCGCACCACCACGGATCTCCTCCCGCACCCTCGCTACTAGTATCACATCTTCCATGCTCATCTGCAAGGCCTCATCCAGGCTAAGTGGCAGTGTTCTCTCACACAGCGCGGTCAGTGCAGGAAGTACCCAGTGGTTGATCGAATAAGTGCGCGCAAGTACGAGTTTATCGTGTGGTGTGGGAGGTTTGATAGACTCGAGGGAGAGTTTGCGAAGAGAGGCAAAGCCCCAGCGCGTAGACAGGTGAAGCACTGACTTCCATTGTTCATATGTCAGTTCGTGCGCTTCGAAACTCCTGTAAATAACCAAGTCTCAATAACCGATGAGTGGGCACGGGGATCCAACAAAGCTCACGCAGGATACAAGATGGAGAGGAGAGCCTCAAAATCGTTACGATCGATGTTGCCTAATGATATGATAGTGGGCAGAGCTTCGTGGTCACGTATGCCAAGCTGGGCAAATCGTGTAGAGAAGTAGGCGGAATCGCGAGAGAAGAAGTATCGATGTACACAGTACAGCGTACCATCAATCTGTGGGCAGGTTAGTATGTCGGGTATGGAAAGAACAAAAGGTCGCGTACTAGAAATGTGACATTTCCGTCCTTGAAAAAATACGCATCATGTCGTATAAACGAATCGTCAGGTGTTGTGTGCCCGCTTCTTTGTGTCTTTCCCTCCTCTGGAAACCCAGGGAGGCTGGTGTGCCGAGCCCCAAATCCGGCACTGGGGAGCCCGAGGGCTTCGGACCCGGAGGCGGTTGGAGACATCTGCATGTTACTCGGGTACGTATCTGAGAACGTGGAGTCAAAGGAGACGATGGAGGCGGCACTTGAGGGAACCGGTGATATGCAGATTTCGTTGTCACTCCAGGAGACGATGTGAGATGCCATCAAGAGAAACAACTGTATTTGTCTGTGCGTCCTGTGTGCACCACATAATGGTTACGTGAGCGCACACGAGGAACGTTGTTGGATCAACGCTCTGCGCTGGGCCCTAAAACAGCGCACAGGATCCACGATTGTATCTACGACTGCAGTCCAGGAAGTGTACAAGGGCAATTCGGGTTTTGGCGGGACCTGTTCTTTCTTGATCTGGTGCTAATGTGGGTCGGGAGCAACCCAGTAGTAGATCAGCCATGCAGAGGTCAAGGGCCATACCGTAACCGCGTCGCCCTCCGAGCTCCTGCTCCTACCGCTGCGGTGCGCGCGTCGTTGCTCAGCGCTCAGGCCTGGGAGGTTGTTTACGGATGAAGTTGGTTTGGAATAGTAGCGCCTGGACCTCTATTAAGGAACTTAACACGGCTCTGGACTATCTAACGTTACAGTAAAATCGCCTGTTATGACATTCCCAAGATGCAACACCAACGTGCCTGGATCACTTAGCTGGCGCTTTGCCATCCGCAGGGTAGACATAAGGCGCCGTGGCTTTTTATCGCGGGCTCCGTGCTGGGAGAAGTGATCTCTTCTGTGCGAAGCAACGTGCCAAACAAGGGAGGAGTAGCGGCATTGCCCTTGCTGAAGCCAAACGAGAATATGTTCTGTGTCGGGGCCTCTGCTCATATCATATAGGATTCTTCTCGGCACTAGCGAAGGGACTCCGAGTCTCAGCCTGTCCCTTGGTCCTAGCTTCCCTACCAACGGTCTCTGCTTCGGGTTGCCCTCTATTTTGGCAGCGAGTGACGAAAATGCAGAATCGACCACGGCCTCAGTCAGAGAGCACAGGAAAGGGTTTTGGATGTCGCTCTCCCTCACGTTTCGGTGCTGCTTGCGCCAGTCCCGCTGCGTTTCCGGCTCCTTGTGTGGCATTCTCTTCTGATGATCTCGCTACACCCTTGCATTCCCACTGTGACTATCATCCTACCCAGAGAGAGGGCCAGTTCGGCGCTCGAGTGTTTGCCGCGTGTTGTCATCCTCATGCAAGACCTCCGCTCTGTGTCGAAGGTGGCCGCACGGATACATGGCCGCGGCCATAACCGACGACCCAAACGGAGTCCATTCCGAAACTTTGGCCAGCACTAGAATACTGTATTGTCTTGCACAACTCTCAACGGGTACTCAGTGTCCTCCTGGAGTCGCTTGTTCTTGTTTTACATGAACGTTAAGAAAAGGCTGCTCCCCGGACCAAGCCCGGGACCGCAGTCCAGAAAGTTGAGAAAACAAATGTTACGTTGAAAGATATCGTACACGAGTATCGAAACAAAGCAGAGAAACCGAAAACCGATGCACGAGCCTTAAATAAATTGTGTCAACTCGTATGGGACGCTGATCAACCCAATCGTTCACCAGCTCCACTCGGCATCATCACTGGCGTCATCAAAGACCTTCTCTGCCGGCGCCGGTGTAACAGCGGCATCAGGCTTCTCCACAATCACTGGCGCATCGTCCTCGCCACTCTCCGTCTTCACATCTACAAGCACACCTTGCTCCCAAACAGGAATATCGACAGGAGCAGTAGCGACCGGCCTAGGTTCTTGTACGACCGAGTCACCTACACTCTTCGGGGGTTCCCCAGATGGAGGATGTGATGTGTTTTTTTGTCTTTTTTGTTTTGTCTTTTTTTGTGATGTATTCGTCTCATCCCCTTGAGCTTGCTTCCTGGCCCTATCCCTCAGCCTTTTCTTTTGGTTCTTGGTGAGCTTGGCTCCTGACGCTCCGCCATCATCCTCCTGCTCGAACGACGATAACGGAACTTCATCTACCGGCGTCCCGGGGCCGGATGCGGACACCGCGGAGGCAGTGCTGACTTCACGAAAACGGTCAAGACGCAGCGCAGGCTTTACTAGCCCTTCCGGCTTGGCATCGTCACCCTTTGTGGTGGGTTTCTCACTGCCAGCCTCACCACTTTGACTAGACTGAAGCTCAGGTTCTGTCGCGACCCCATCTGGCTTCTCACCATTCCCTTGTGTCGCGAGGGGTGTCTCTGATTGTGCTAGAATCTCGCTCGCCTTCTCCGCGTCTGCGTGCGGAGCATTCGGGGCCTCTGGCTCGCCATTTGGCTCGGAAGAGACCGAGGCTGCCGGTTCTGCGGTAGGGGCACGTTCCTTGGTCACGGTAGCATCCTTTTCGGGGGCGGGATCCTTCTCGGGAACAGGTGGGGCTGGCGTGGCGTCCACGGGGGCAGGGGTAGAAGTTGACGTAGGAATGGGGTCCTTGTTGGGCTTGGAGTCAGCCACGACCTCTTCTGGAGTTGCCTTTTGCGCTTGCGCGGATTCAGCCTCGCCTGACGTGGGAGCAAAATCAGCAGACTCGTCGCCCGGGGAATCAGGGACTGTGGCGCCTCCGGCTGCTTCACTGGCATTGCTCGCATCTGCCGTATTGGAGGGAACATGTTTATCAGCTGTTGCCACTGCTACCCCGTTGTTCGCCTCATCAGGCACATCAGCTGCAGCCCCAGTGGGGAGTGCTACTGTGACTTGATTGCCTTTGCTATCGTGAGTTTTGCATAGAAGGCGGTCGAGAAAAGTTCGGCAAACCCGCTCACCATCCTTGTCGTTGATTGGTTTACGCTCTTGCGATGCGAGGGTGGGAAAGGATGACGCGATACTAGCCGATGACGATGTTGCTCTGAGAGACGTCGCGGGGTGTGTGGACGCAGATTCATGGGGATTGGAACCAGTAGCCGATGAGTGTTGAGCAGGAGCACCATCAGCTTCCACCTTGGCTTTGGCCTCGGCTTCCCGCTTCTCCCGAGCTTCCTCTTCAGCGTTTACTTTAGCATCAGCCTCACGCTTCTCCTTAGCTCTAGCTTTTCCTTTGGCCTCACGTTTCGCCTTGGCCTCAGCAATGAGTTTCGCCTTGGTCTCGGCTTCGGCGTTCGCTTTAGCCTTAATCTCGAGTTTTGACTCCTCAGCTTCTTTAGCATTAGCCTCGCCCTTGGCCCTTGCCTTCGGGTCAGCTTTTGCCTCGAGATTCGCCTCTTGGGCCTTGGCCACGTGGCGCGGTATATCAACTACATCGACTCGAAGTGCACCACCACGGATCTCCTCCCGCACCCTCGCCACCAGTACGACATCTTCCATCTTCATCTGCCGGGCCTCATCCAAGCTAAGAGGCAGGGTTCTCTTGCACAGCGCGGTCAATGCGGGGAGCACCCAGTGGTCGACCGAATAAGTCCGTGCAAGTACGAGTTGATCGTGTGATGTGGGAGGTCTGATAGAGTTGAGGGCGAGTTTGCGAAGAGAGGCAAAGCCCCAGCGCGTAGACAGGTGGAGAACTGACTTCCATTGTTCATATGTCAGTTCGCGTGCTTCAAAATTCCTGTAAATAACCAAGTCTCAATAACTGATGGTAGGCACGGGGATCCAACAATGCTCACGCAGGGTATAAGATGGAGAGGAGAGCCTCGAAATCGTTGCGTTCGACGTCGCCTATTGATATGATCGTGGGCAAAGCTTCGTGGTCACATACGCCAAGCCGGGTAAACCGTGTAGAGAAATAGACGGAATCGCGAGAAAAGAAGTATCGATGGACGCAGTACAGCGTACCGTCTACCTGCGGACTGTCGGTACGTTGGGTATGCAGAACACAGAAGGCTACGCACTAGAAATGTGATATTTCCATCCTTGAAAAAATATACATCATGTCGTATGAACGAATCATCAGGTGTTGCGTGCCCGCCTCTTACTAGTAGTCTTTTTCTCCCCTCTGAAGTATGAGGGCTTGTATGCTCAGGTCCAAATTCGGGAAGGGCGCGAACTTCGGAGGTAATTGGAGACATCTGCAAGTGACTCGGATACGTATCTGAGAATGTGGAGTCAAATGAGACGATGGAGGCGGAACTTAAGAGAACTGGTGATATGCAGATTTCGTTGTCACTCCAGGAAACGATGCGAGGTGTCATCAAGAGAAAGACACCGTATCTGATACCGATTTGTAGTACGTGGCATGCGCCCTACAATGGTTACGTGACCATACGCTCTTGGGAAACCTTAAAACAGTGCTTCGGATCCATATTCACTAGTGACTGGTGACCGGTCAGGCCAGGTCATGATAACACTGCAAGTTTGTGCTTCCCGAACATGTCGTGACTGCCCCGCGTTCCCGCGCCGTGTTGTAAAACTCCGAGTCTCGTTTCCACGTTCACCACCAAGTTTCATGCTGGGAGACGAAGCGTTCTTACTATGATGCTTCAAGTTGGATCTGAATTCCGCACATTGGTGGAAGACGATGTGAACGAAACAGAAAATAACGGCTCCATAAATCAGTCAGAGACCAAAGCCCTAACATTTTGATAAGCATCTTGCGAATACACGTACTAATAGTAAGGGGAAATACTCACCATGTCATCGAAGTCATCATCCGATTCGGGGATAGCCGCTGCGTTCTCACTGTTCCTCACTTCCTCCGCCTTCTGCTTAGCCGTCGTTGCATCTGCTTTGGACCTGGCTTCAATCTCTAGCCACTCATTCTCGAGCTTCGCCTCCAATTCTGCCCTCGCCTCTGCGGCCTTCGCCTTGTATTCAGCGACTTCAAGTTTAGCATTAGTTTCCACCTTGGCTTTGGCGTAGGCATCCCTCCCTGGCCTCCGTCTTGGCTTTCTCCAAAGCTTCCGCTTTTGCTTTAGCACCAGCCTCATGTTTCTCCATAGCTTTGACTTCGGCTTCTTTTTCTTTAGCCTCGGCCTCGCGTTTTGCCTTGCCCTCCACCTCAGCTTTCGCCCTGGCCTCTGTCTCAGGATCGTGTTCCTCGGCCTTGGCCAACGCCTCCAGGTAAGCCTTTCCCTCTATTTTTCTCAGTTGGGCCCTGACCACATGGACCAGTATATCAACTGCGTCGACTCGAACAGCACCACCACGGATCTCCTCACGCACCCTCGCTACCAGTATCACATCTTCCGGGCTCATCTGCCGGGCCTCATCCAGGCTAAGTGGCAATGTTCTCTCACACAGCGCGGTCAAGGCAGGGAGTACCCAGTGGTTGACCGAATAAGTCCGTGCAAGTATGAATTTATCGTGTGACGTGGGAGGTTTGATAGACTTCAAGGCGAGTTTGCGAAGAGAGACAAAGCCCCAGCGCGTAGACAGGTGAAGCACTGATTTCCATTGTTCATATGTCAGTTCGTGCTCTTCAAAATTCCTGTAAATAACCAAGTCTCAATAACTGATGGGTATGCACGGGGTCCGACAAAGCTCACGCAGGATACAAGACGGAGAGAAGAGCCTCGAAATCGTTGCGTTCGACGTTGCCGATTGATATGATAGTGGGTAGAGCTTCGTGGTCACGTATGCCAAGCTGGGAAAATCGTGTAGAGAAGTAGATGGAATCACGAAAAAAGAAGTACCGATGGACGCAGTACATTGTACCGTCCACCTGCGTGCTGGTCAGTACGTCGGGTTTGCAATGCAGAGAAGGTAACGTACCAGAAATGTGACATTTCCGTCTTCGAAGAAATACGCATCATGTCGTATGAACGAATTGTCAGGTGTTGTGTGCCGGCTTTTTGGTGTCTGTCCCTCCTCTGAAAACCCAGGGAGGCTGGTGCGCTGAACCCCTAATTCAGCACTGATTGGCCCGAGGGTTTCTGAGGCGGTTGGAGACATCTGCAAGTGACTTGGGTACGTATCTGAGAACGTGGAGTCAAAGGAGACGATGGAGGCGGCACTTGAGGGAATTGGTGATATGCAAATTTTGTTGTCACTCCAGGAGACGATGTGAGATGCCATCTAGAGAAAGTGATACCGCAGTGTGCACCACATAATGGTTACGTGAGTGCACGCGAGGAACCCCTAAACCCCTAAAACAACGCACAAGATCCACGACTGTAGTCCAAGAAGTGTACAAAGGCGATTCGGGTTTTGGCGGGACCTGCTCGTTTTTCTTGACTAGTGCAAATACGGGTCAGGAACAACACAGTAGCAAGTGGCACGTAGGCCATACCAAAACCGCGTGCCCCCCGAGCTCCTGCTCCTATCGCCACGGTGTGCGCGTCATTACTCAGCGCTCAGGCCACAGGCCCGGGAGTTTGTTCGCGGGTGAAGTTGCTTTGGCCAGGACCTCTATTAAGGAACGATTACCATCTAACGTTACAGTAAATCGCCACCAGTTACGACATGCGACGCCAATGACTTAGCTGGCGCTTTGCCATCCGCAGGAGAGTGATCTCTTGATCTCTTCTGGGCGATGCGACATCACGGTGCCAAACAAGGGAGGAGTAGCGGCATTGCCCCCGCCGGAGCAAAATTAGTTCTAGCCTCATTGGCGCCATGGACTTCTTGGATTTCTGGGAGCTGAATGTTGGTGTAGAGTCAAATGAGACGATAGAGGGTGAACTCGAAGACATGGGTGACGTATTTGGCTCAAACGATTTCTACGCGGCAAGCCGTGCGGGCAAGGAGAGCCAAATGCATCGAGTGAGATGAAAGCGAACACACTGGCAACTGCCAGTGACTCGGAAACCAAAAGCGTGAAACAAACTATTTACCGGCTACTCGGGCCGAAAGATTTCATCCGAACCCGAACCGCGAATCGTCTGGAGTTCGTATGCAGCTACTTTTCACTTCTAAACCAGGGCCGATGGTCCCATTCGCCGTTGGATCGGGCCTTTGTTCAGCCGTTTCATTTGCTGGGCTCGCTGGTGAGACTTCATCAGCTTTATTACCCGCGTCAGGTATGGGCGTCCCAGCTTGCATAGCCTCTACGTAGAGTGAGATGTCGGACCCGCACACTCCGGATCGAATCGCCTTGCTACGGATGTCTTCCCGTACGGTGGCTACGAGCACGACATCCTCCATACTCATTTCACGGGCTTCGTCCAGGCTAAGAGATGCTGTCCTTTCACACAGCGCAGTCAAAGCAGGAACAATCCATCCAATGATCCACTGCATATGTGCGAGCGAGGAGGAGCTGATCGGATGCGGTAGGTGGCTTATTCGACCTCACTGCCAACTTGCGAACTGAACCGAAGCCCCAGCGTGTGGACAGGTGCAGAACCGATCACAACTGTTCATACGAAAGGTCGTGCTCTTCAAAATTCCTAGAAGATGTCTATGTCGATAAACGGAAACAGGAGGAGGTATCGAGAACTTACTCGGGATATAAGACAGAAAGAAAGGCATCGAAGCCCTCGCATTCGACGACTCCTCGACGAGGCCTCATGGTCACGAACTCCTAGCTGGGCGAATCGAGTGGAGAAGTACACAGAGTTCCAGCGGAATCACAAAGAGAGGACGCTAGGCGCAAAATGCAACAACCGTACGTCGTGGAAGGTACACCGCAAGGCTATCTGGAGAAGAGTGTGGCTACGTCTGCCATGCAAGCAAGTGGAGCGCGAAAATCAGAAGACGCGTCACGTGAAGGAGCAGCCCGTCCCAGTGCCCAGCTAGACGTGGGGGCGGGAGCGGAGGACGTATGTC
Source organism: Lactarius hengduanensis (assembly GCA_021525025.1). Lineage (NCBI taxonomy): Eukaryota > Fungi > Basidiomycota > Agaricomycetes > Russulales > Russulaceae > Lactarius > Lactarius hengduanensis. The sequence continues at coordinate 27,863 of JAKELI010000248.1, read as the reverse complement.
GTCTAGAAACCGAAGCGGCCAAGGAACGCGCCAAGGTCGAAGAAGGGGCACCTGCTGTGGAAGCGGGGGCAAAGGTCAAGCGTGAGGCGGAGGCCAGGGCTAAGGCTGAAGCCGCGGCCAAAGCCAAGCCTAAGGCAGAGGCCGAAGACAGGGAACTAGTGGAGGCCCTTCGTCCGGAGATAAAAGCTATGATCGAGGGGATGAAAGTCGAGGTTAACGCTGAAGCTGCATCCAAAGCCGAGGCCGAGGTTCGACAGGCGAAACTCGAGGCCGACGTAAGGGCAAAGGCCGACGCGGAGGCAGGAGCGAGGCTGCGGCCGAGGCTATGGCTAAAGAAGCCAGGGACCGGAAACTGAAGTTGCTGTCCCCGGTTGACTGATGCCTCGGGGAAGATCATTGAGTGCGGGAATGGCCCGAATCATGCGGTCGGTGCTCTACACAACTGCAGCCAACGCTACATGATGTGTGATCGCTGCAGGAGAGGGAGGGAGAGATTCCTTGAGAGATTCCAATTCTTCAGGGAGTGCGACACTTGCCCCTCCGGTGTTGGAATCAAGGTTGGAATTCAAATTCAGCCAGGGTCGGACAGTCTCGGACCGGCAACAGGCTCAGTTCCCGCAGCGGTCCCGTTTTTCCTCTCTACGCAAGTCTCTACGAATTTATTTTCCCCTACGTAGATGGTTCATAGTTCACGTAGAAAGACCTCAGCCTTTCCTCCCAAACGGCTGAGTCGCGCATTCTCGCGCTCCTACATCCGGGCCCAGGGGCCAAGGAGCTGTCCCAAGCAAGGTCCCAAGAGGGTGGCGAGCAAGATGGTGGCGAGTCAGGTTTTTCTTTTAGAGGATTTCAGACCCCATGTTTTAATTCCCGCCCTCGCTGTTACGGTTCTTATGGATCCCGATAGGGGTCCCTCGTGTGCGGTCCCAAAGCGATTGAGGGTGCCACATTGCAGGATGCCACATTGCAGGGTTCCACATTGTAGGCTACCACATTGTAAGGTGCCACGTACTACACATTGGCATCACAAACTGGCATCCGAGACAGTTCTTTCTCTCGATGGCACCTCACATCGTTTTCTGGAGTGACAACGAAATCTGCGTGTCGCCGGTTCTCTCAAGTGCCGCCTCCATCGGCTCCTTTGACTCCACGTTCTCAGATACGTACCCGAATTACTTGCAGATGTCTCCAACCGCCTCCGAAGCCCCAGATCTACCCAGTTCCGAATTTGAGGCTGAGCACACCAGCCTCCCTGGGTTTCCAGAGGAGGGAAAGGCAACAACACCTGACGATTCGTTCATACAACATGATGCGTATTTTTTCAAGGACGGCAATGTCATATTTCTGGTGTGTGACCTTTGGTACTCTGCATACCTGACATGCTGACCGGCCTGCAGATTGATGGTACACTGTACTGTGTCCATCGATACTTCTTCTCTCGCGATTCCGTGTACTTCTCTACACGATTTGCCCAGCTCGGCATACGTGACCACGAGGCTCTGCCCACTATCATATCATTGGGCGACATCGAACGCAAGGATTTTGAGGCCCTCCTCTCCGTCTTATATCCTGTGTGAGCTTTGTTGTCCCCCCATGCCTACCCGTCAGTTACTGATATTGAGACTTGGTTATTTACAGGGATTTTGAAGGGCATGAACTGACATATGAACAATGGAAATCAGTGCTCCACCTGTCTACACACTGGGGCTTTACCTCTCTTCGCAAACTCGCCCTCAACTCTATCAAACCTCCCACACCACACGATAGACTCGTACTTGCACGCACTTATTCGGTCAACCACTGGGTACTCCCTGCCTTGACCGCGCTGTGTGAGAGAACATTGCCACTTAGCCTGGATGAGGCCCAGCAGATGAGCATGGAGGATGTAATACTAGTGGCGAGGGTGCGGGAGGAGATCCGTGGTGGTGCACTTCGAGTCGACGTGGCCGATATACCCCGCCGCGTCGAAGTGGCGCAGGCTGGAGAACGGAACCGCCCTATGTTGTGTAGCGACGTCTATTGGGATGACCCAAAGAGTCGGACCACCGGGCAAGGTTTGGATTCAACGATGGCCTCAGGAGTCGATCCGAATGTGGAAGAGGAGATTACAAAGACGATGGGGGTGGCATCACCTTCGGGCCCGCAACAGGGGACTGCAAAGGAAGGTGACACAGAAAGTGAGGTCGAACGTTCGGTGAGCTTACTCCGAGTTGTCCTTGAGATGTAGTGCGAGTGACGACTTTATGACACCCGCAGTCAGAAGAAGTAGAAGAAAATCGCGCAGTGGGGGCGATGTCGGGGTCGGATACAGAGGCAGAGGTGAATGCAGAGACCATGTACCGTCAAGATGCCGAAGTGGCCAAAGATCCCGCCCATGTTGAAGAAGAGGCGAACAAGGAACACGAGGTTGCTCGCACAAAGGAAAAGGCTGACGCAGAAGCGAGGAGAGCCGCTGCGGAGGCCAAGGCAAAATGCGAGGCCGATCTTAAAGCAAAGGCCGAAGCTGAGGCCCGGGCGCGCGTCTGGGTAGAAGAAAGGGCACGCAAGCAACAAGAGGAGGCGAAGAAAGCTGACAACAAGGCGAAGAAAGCTGCCAACGTAAAGGCCAATGCCGAGGCGCAGAGAGCTGCCGCCGCCAAGAAGGCGAAGAAGAAAGCTGCTGCCGCCAAAAAGGCGAAGAAGAAAGCTGCAAAGGCAAAGGCCAATGCCGAGGCGCAGAAAGCTGCCGCTGCCAAGAAGGCAAGGAAAGCTGCCAAGAAGGCAAAGAAAGCTGCCAAGAATGCGAACGCATCAAACGGCAAGTGATGCCTCCCTTCCACCACAAGTCCCACGAGAAGAAGAAAGAAGGGGAAGAGGAAGTGAGGATATAGGATATGTGCGGAGTCGTTGATGGCGTGAGCGAGTGGGGACACGGATGGCACTTAGTCGGGACGCGCTCAAGGGCTTTCGAGAACAAACGGACCGATTACAGTACCAGCGCTTATAAGCACATATTTGTGGGTCATAACTGAGACTACGAGAACAATGAGTGGAACAGTGACTGACTAAGGTAGTTGGTATGTGGATGCGGGCGCACCATAACTTGAATGCGAGCCCTCGCTGCCAGTGTCCGGCGTTGACGTTGAAGTAGCGGATGGCTGGCCGAGCGAGCGCTTCTCGAGGGGGCTTCACGGGCCGGAGTTTCCGCCACTCACCTTGAACCTCACTACCTTTGGCATGCCAGTGTCGCCAAAAGTTCCAAGAATCAGCACCTTTGGCACCATTGGATCTAAATCACAGAGCAGGTTCCGTCAACACCGAATCATTCATGCGCCAACTTCAATTATGGGTCTCGATATGGGTCTCGATTGCTGTTTTAGGGGTTCCTCGTGTGCGTCACGTAACCACGTTAAGGTGCACACTACGTACAAGAGCAGGCTGGCATCAGATAATACCTTTTCTTGATGACACCTCACATCGTCTTCTGGAGTGACAACGAAGTTTGCATATCACCAGTTCTCAAGTGCCGCTTCCATCGTTTCGTTTGACTCCACGTAGGCTTCTCAGAAATATTCTCGAGTCACTCGCACAGTCTCGCAGATGTCTCCAACCGCCTCCAAAGCCCCGGGGCTTCATATCGCCGACATTGGAGCTAAGTATACCACCTTCCTTGGATTTTCAGAAGGAAGAAAGATTCCAGGAGGCGGGCACGCAACACCTGATGATTCATTCATAAGACACGATGCATATTTTTTCAAGGATGGGAATGTCACATTTGTGGTGCCACGTGGCCATCTGTGGTTCGTATACCTGACGTACTGATCATCCCGCAGGTTGGTGGTACGCTTTACTGCATACATCGATACTTCTCTCGCGATGCCGTCTACTTCTCTACACGATTTTCCCCAGCTCAGCATACATGACCACGAGGCTCTGCCCACTATCATTTCAATAGGCGACATCGAACGCAAGGACTTCAAGGGCCTCCTCTCCGTCTTACACCCTACGTGAGTTTTGTTGACCCCCGTGCCTACCCGTCGGTTATCGAGACTTGGTAATTTACAGTAAATTTGAAGGGCATGAACTGACATATGAACAATGGAAGTCAGTGCTCCACCTGTCTACGCGCTGGGGCTTTTCCTCTCTTCGCAAACACACTCTCAAGTCTATCACACCTCCACCACACGATCAATTCGTACTTCGCGCACTTATTCGGTCGACCACTGGGTACTCCCTACCTTGACTGCGCTGTGCGAGAGATCATGTCCGCTTTGCTTGGATGAGGCCAGGCAGATGAGCATGGAAGATGTCGTACTGGTGGCGAGGGTGCGGGAGGAGATCCGTGGTGGTGTGCTTCGATCGACGTGGCTGATATACGGCGCCACATCGAAGTGGTGCAGGCTGGAAAACTGAGCCACCCCGTGTGCGATGACATCCATCGGGATGGGCCAAAGACAGAAGCCACTGCGCAAATATCGGATTTACAGTAATGGTCGCCTCAGCAGTCGATCCGAATGTGGAAGCGATCGGCAAGCGCTGTGTCTTCTTCTCCCATCCTCGTCTGGCAGGAGCGTAAACCGATCAACGACAAGCAGGATGGTAAGTGGTTTGGTTTGACTATGTCGTACTTTAGCCGACAGTATTCTAGGCAAAGCTGGCGATAGAAACGGCGATCAGGCCACGGCGGTTCTCCCCGCTGGGGCTGCAGCCGATGTACTTAATGAGGGAAAGAGCGGGATTGTAATGGCGATAGCTGACACACCTGTTCCCTCCCAAACGGAAATAAGGCCTGGTGTGGCAAGTGGTGTGAGGTGAGGTGAAGCCTGTGAAGCCCCACCCAGGCGGGTGGCACTCGTGGTCGCGCGTGGATAGTACTATCCAAGTACAAGAACGATTCAGAGTTTTGGTGGGACCTGTTCGTTTGTCCTGGTCTGGTACTGTAAGGTCGGATCGGGAGCAAAGGATTGGTGGCGTACTATAGAGCCACAGCGTGATCGCGTCGCCCGTTCCTCGTGCCCGACTCCCGAGCGTTGTTGCTTGGCCTTGGGCCTCAGGGTTCCATCAGGCGGCGAGCGCTGAGGCCTGAGGTCCGGGAGTTTATTCACAGGTGAAATGACATTGGGATCTCGACCTCTACTACGGAACGACAACAACCAGTACAGAGGAAGTATAACACGGCTCAGACACCATCTAACATTCTAGACTGTAGTGATCAAGGTAGTGATCACGAGGAACACGACAGAAGCATCCGCGACCACAATTACACTTTTGCGTATTGGCCGAGCCACCAGTCACAACATTCCCGAAATGCAACGCCAACGTTCCGGGATCACTTAGATGGCGCTTTGCTGTCCGCAGGGTTGACTTTAGGCGCCGTGGCACTTTTTATGGCGGGCTCTGCATTGGAAGAAACAACCTTTTCTGGGCGAGGCGGCGTGCCAAACAAGGGAGTAGCGGCACTGCCGGAGCCAAACAAGGGAGGAGTGGCGGCACTGCCAGAGCCAAAGGCACTGCCGGAGCCAAACGAGAATGGGCGGGTGCTCGTAAAGGCACTAGCGAAGGCACTCTGTCCGTTAGTCGCTCCTAGCTCCCCTGGTTTCTGCTTTGGGGTAGCCATATTGGCGGTGGATGGTGAAAATGCAGAATCGAAAGCCGCCTGCAACTCAGGGGAGGGTTTTGGATCTCGCTCGCCCTCACGTTTCGGTGCTGCTCGCGCCAGCCCCGCTGCGTTGCCAACTCCTTGTGTCGGCGTTCTCTTCTGGTAATTTCGCTACACCCTTGCCTTTCTGCTGCGACTGACATTTCATCCCCAAAGTCAGAGATTTTCTGTTCGCATCTTTGAGATTGACAGTGACTTGAACTCACCAAAAAATTGGGGCTCTCCTTTCCTTTCGCACCCACAGGTGACGCGGCTGTCGTAGAACCGGTTCCTTGTTTGGCAGCTCCGCCTTCTGGGCCTAGCGGGCGAGGCGCTGTCGCCCTCATTCCGTTTCCCGGCCAGTGCGGCTTCTACAACTCGCGCGACTTTGGCGCCGTCGATCGGAAAGACGCGACTGCGAACGTCCTCCCGCACAGCCGCCACGAGAACGACGTCCTCCATACGCATTTGCAGGGCCTCTGTCAGGCTGAGAGGCTCTGCTCTCTCGCACAGTGCAGTCAAAGCCGGCTGCACCCATTGCTCGACCGTATAGGTACGCGCGAGTATGAGCCGGTCGTGTGGTGTCGGAGGATTGATGGATTTGAGGGCCAGCCTGCGAATAGAGGCGAAGCCCCAGCGCGTGGACAAGTGGAGTACCGACTTCCATTGTCGATACTGAGAGGTTGTGCTCTTCGAAATCTCTGCAGGGCGCGCTTCGATAACCTGGCAGGTGGACGGCGACGTAAGAAACTCACTTGGGATAGATTACTGAGAGGAGGGCCTCGAAGTCTTCGCGTTCGACGTCTCCTAGCGATACGAGAGTAGTAAGAGCTTCGTGGTCACGGGTACCGAGCTGGGCGAGTCGGGTAGAGAAGTATGCGGAATCGCGAGCAAAGAAGAAGCCGGTGAACGCAGTAGAGGGTACCATCAACCTGCGCGATTCTGGTTAAGAACTTGGCTGTGCGTGCCACTACGGATTGCAACACACCAGAAAGGAGATATTTCCGTCCTTGAAAAAATACGTATTGTGTCGTTGGAACGAATCATCAATTCCTGGGTACGTGCTGGTGGGTGTTAAGGTTCCACTTGGTTCGCCCGTTGAGTTCACGGAATTAGCCTTCTCGGTGGCGCCAGGCCCGGAGTGTACGTCAGACAGTGAGTCAAACGAGACAACGGAAGGTGAACGCGAAAACGCAGTTGAAGTGGCAGGTGCATTAGCTCCCCAGGAGACTATGTGTGGTGCCATCGGTATCAAGGATAGAGTGAGAGTGGGCACCAAGTTGAACGTAAGTTCGATGTAATATAGCCCACCCAGCACAGATCACGTTTCCTGCCACCACAGACACGACACAGTATTCAGGAACAATGGGAGCACAGCCATATTGTGTAGAGTGATTGTTCTTGAATACCAAAAGTCTTCGTTCAGGCCGTTCAGGATCCGCCTGTGACAGACACAGTCAAGGCGGTCGTGTTTTCGAGTCCAAATCTTCTCATTGATCAGGACCGCCCCTACCTCGTAACCAGGACCGTGTAATATTACAAATACAAAGTCCGTATAGAAAAGAATACAGGAGCGCGGTCCAAACATCTGAGGAAACCAACCTAACTTACACGCGCCAGTTTGCACAGTAACCCCCATCTACGTGCCTAGAGAAGACAGCTCAGACCATCAGTCCCGCTCCTCGTCCGACGGCGCGTCTCCAGCAAGCGCAGACTGATCTGATCCCGGGCCGGAACGACGCGAGGTTTTCACTCGCAGCCTCCGCCACGCCGAGGGGTCGTGGGACTCGTGATGATGACCGGAATCGGGGCCCCATCCTGGCAAGTGGGGCTGGACAGAGAGCGTAGGGGACGGGACGACGAGGATCTTGCCCCAGGGGGCTGGAGGCCGACCTCTCCGCTGGCCGAATTGGGACCGGGTTCGCCAACTGTCCCACGGCGCCGCCCTTCCCAGGCCGTCTCATATCCATGGGAGAAATGGCGACTGCCGTCGTTGCGTCGTCGTCGTCATCGTCGTCGTCTTCTACCTCCGCCGCTGCATCATCTACTTGATAATTATATTTCGCCGCAAAGGCCGCGGTCGAACCGGTGCTCGACTCAGATCCGCTTGATGATGGGGAGTTCGAAGGGGCTTCAGCCTTACCACGAGTGCTGGCGGCGGCTATGGCGACCATTCCGGCTTGCGCAGCCTCTATGCAGTGTGGGATTTCGGCCGGGTCCACTTGGAGGGCATGATGACGGATGTCCTCCCGCACGGTAGTGACGAGCACGACGTCCTCGATGCTCATTTGACGGACCTCGCTAAGGCTTAGGGGCACCGTTCTCTCACACAGCGCAGACAATGCGGGAAGGAGCCAATGATCTACCGAGTAAGCGCGCGCTAATAGGAGTTGATCGAATGGCGTTGGGGGCTCGATAGACCCCAGGGCCAGCCTACGAAGGGAGGCGAAACCCCAGCGCGTGGAAAGGTGAAGTACCGACTTCCACTCTTCGTGTGAGAGGGCATGAGCCTCGAAATCACTGATCGACGGACACGCCTCGATCACTAAAAAAAGGAGAGGAAGTGACTGTCGAACTCACTCGGGATATATGACAGAAAGGAAGGCCTCAAAGTCCTTGCGTTCGACATCTCCCAGGGATATGATGATAGAAAGAGCCTCGTGCTTACGGATGCCGAGCTGGGTAAGCCTGTTAGAGAAATACTCTGAATCACGAGAGAAGAAGTAGCGGTGGACACAGTAGAGGGTGCCGTCAATCTGAGATTATCATGGTGAATCGTGCGAGTACCGATAGTCGAACATTTTACGCACCAGGAACGTAATATTTCCATCCTGGAAAAAGTATTTCTCATGACGTACGAAGGGACTATCAACAGCCAGGTGCACGCCAGGGGGCACCTTGTGTCGCATGAAATCCGTGGAACGACGGCTAACTTCGGGAACACTGTGGGAGATTATCGACGGATCTGAGGTTATCGACTCAATCGATACAATAGATCCCACAGTCGATGGCACTGGTGAAATCGAGCGTTTGTCCTTGTCGAGTCCCCAAGCTACGATGTGTGGTGCCATGATAGATGTCAGTTATCTTGGTCAGGATGTCGTCCGATATCTCAAATCTCCAATTATGACATAACAAAACGCGTCTGTCACACCGCACGTGACGAGTGACAGGACAATCATTCTATAGATTCGGGCGGCTGTTGAAGCCCAACCCGTAGTAGATCAGACGGACAGACAAAGGTACATAAACACGGAGCCACAATCTTTACCAGATGCGACTCTCGAGAAGTAAATCTGAGCTGCCTTCGAGGCCGATGCATGCCTTAAGGAAGCACTCGAGAGCATTGCGCTGACGCGACAGCGAGTTCACGACATCCGTACCTGTTCGCATTCACACGTCAGGCCATCAACGTCTAGGGATGGGCAATAAAGGACAGCACGTACCGGGTTTCACGAGCGGAGCCTTCAGCATATAGGAGAGCAAACTAAGCACAGGATGGAGTGGCTTGAATTCCGCAGCAAGCTCGCGGTACTGGATGCGAGTGAGCAGCTCAGCGAGGATGGTGAGGTCAAGGATAAGTGGTGTAGCAAGTAACGAGTCCTCGCATTCGTTGAAAATATTGATAGTCGAGCGGCCACCGCCCATAATCTCCGAGTAGTACTCATCGATCGCACGCTTTGAATCTCCAACGGCAGGTACGTATTTAATCACAACGACGTGGTCGGGGTGTTCACCCTTGACATCTTTGGCATTCTTTCCTGAGACACCTGTAGCCGTCGATATATAAACAGATCCAAAAGTATGGAAAAGAACAAACAGTACCTTGCTCGGCCTCAACCTCGGCTTTAGTCTTGTACAGCAAATGATTCGCCGCAACCATGTCATCGACGACGCTGCTCTTCGAAATCTCCTTGCTCCGGAACTGACGCTGGGAACTAAGATTCTGGCCATCGTTATTACCGAGGTGATTATAGCTCGCGATTGAGAGCGGTTTGATTCCGGCATTGACGAGGAATTCAGCCAATACACTCTTGAGCTTTGTCTGCCCAGACTTCAGGTCGTCACCGCCAATGAACGACTTGCGCTGCTCCGCGAGCTTGATGACACCGGGAACGAAGGTGTTTTGGGGTGCGCCGTTTATGAAAGGAGCGCCTTCGAGGATAGAAGCAACTGCAAAGACGGTGCTAGGCGCAACCTCTTCATGTGAGTCCTTGATCGAAGCGAGGATCGCTTCCGCGGTGTCGTTAACGCCGGGGATAATGTCGCTGAACCGTTCAGTGTTCGCGGTCCAGAATACGATGACCTGATCGAGGCCATTGGTGGCTTTGAAGTCGCGGATGTCCTTGCGAATTTGCGCGAGGTGTACACCTTTGTCATTTCCGGGAATAACGTTGTCGGCACGCTCTTCTTGGTTGGCGGCGATATAGTCCGGGTAGTAGATGGAAGGCAGAGGAGCACCGAGCTCTTTCATATACGGGGCGACCTGGCGCTGAAGGTCCCATTCAAGGACAGCAGCGCGCTTCATCGCTGCATCGAGGGGTACGCCAGAGATATCCCAACCGCCGAGCACGAGGTCGTTGGGATGAACCATGGGCAGAAGATCAGAGAGAGGCGCGTAAACATCCTTTCCAGTCGCGTCAAGGCCAAGACGAATGGTGCTTGCACGAAGAAGGGACCCAATGTAGTTGGGACGCTGGATGGTAGACTTTGTGTGCCATGAAATATCGTGACGGTTAGCAAGAACGGTTGCGACAAGGGTCGTGCCATTATTGCCACCAATGCCGACGAGCATGAGACTGGAAAAACCGTACGTCAATACAACGACGCGATACACGTCAGTGAAATCACACATACCCAGTCTTCGGGACCTTGCGCTGAGTCCTGAACTCGAAAGGGGTTACGGTAGGTTTGACCACATACCGACCGCCTTCCTGGACGACGACGTCGGCACCGCGATTGTGGAACTTGGATGTGATATACTCATCCGAGTAGACGGTGTTCTCACTTTGAACAGTGATAGCATCGGCAGGACGGCGGGAAGCCGTGGGATGGACGACCGAAGCGAGAGGCGCGTCAAGAAACGATGGGGTGGGACTCGCGTTTCCGGACGAAGGAGAAGTGTTGGGAGCCATGATGATGTTAGACAAAGTTCGCGTCGAAAAGAAATCAATGAATAGGGAGAGAAGGTGCGGTGGTGTGTTTATAGCCTCTGTGAGGGTTGTGCGTGCTTCCGAGTTGGTTTGAGTACATACACAAGGAACGGGTGGTGCCAGCAAAGAAGAGGGAAGGGCAGGGTTTTATACGCCAAAGGGTTTATCGCGCGCAGCAAAAATAAAGATTAGGTAACTATAAATAAATAATATGAAATTGGGGAATTCCGAGCCGACCCGCGACCTCGGTCCATAATGTAATCGATGTCCATGTAATATTCCTCGCCTTTGCACACTTGGCTCAGTGTCCCTAAAATTTAGACTCTGTCCTTGCTAGTCGCTTGCGATGTCTTGACACGCCTCCCCCGCGTGGTCGACATTCACTCAAATTGCCGATATATCTCCGAACTTATCGTCTTCGGGAGCGACAGTCTGACGCAACGATGACCCTTTCTCATGCTGGCGCCTCTAGCGGGTTAACGTTTAACACGGGCATCGTAAAAGGAATCACACAATCAACTAGCACTTCTGATTGTACGGACGACATCCCCGCAGAGACTTTGGTTGTACGTACGACGGAGCCCATCTTCGAGAAGAGAAGGTCCAGTATCAATGCGATCAGCGATCATTCACCCATATTCCATATAATCACGGGAGCGACTGTCAACTATCTTAAGATACGTGTCCCCGTTCACTGCAGGTCTATGCGGCGGGCGGTCCTTCTTCTACGGACTTGCATGTGGCGAAGGCAGCGAACGCCAGAACTATTGTATCCGCACACGGCAACGGCGCTGTTGTGTTCCCGATTCGTGTCTCACCGGTCTCTTTCTCATAGCTCTAAGAACGTGTTGCATCCGCAGTGACAACTGAGGTGACATAGGCCACAATGATAAGCCCACAGGCCGGCGGTGGTTCGATAACGCGCCTCGATCGAGGTAAATTAGCAGATGAAGGGAATTTCAACGAACCCAACTCGTATCAAGTGTATTCGGACAGCGGTAATGGGGTTCCCACTCTTTTCATGCGCCTCTGGAGATGTTCTTTGGTGAACCGCATGACAATCGAGCAGGGCCTGGAAATTTTGGACACCGATCCGGGCTCGGTTTCATGATCGTTAACCGGTACACCGTGGACCCAACTGTAAACACAGGATATGATCTCACCTCCTCACCGACGGGGTTGCGCAATCATCGTGGGGATGGGCGTTGGTGATCACGATCACGATCAACGGTGCTAACCGATGTCGTGGGTCAAGCCGGTCAAGTCCCATCATCATCATGGCGGATTTCGCAAAACATACAGTGAACCCTTTTTGCTGATAGTGACCATGACGTGCGTGCAGTAAACGGAAACCGGAGCAGGGCACTGTTTAGGCGGCACATTAGGCGCTCCCAGGTCTGGGTCCAAGTGGGAAACTCGGCACCCCAACATGATTATTGCGGAGCACTGCGAACAGATAGAACATTGGGGGATCGTTTCATGCCACAAGGGGACAATAAATCCATCAAAAGATCCCATGGAACGATTGAACCCCTTTGGCTATGCGCGCCTTCATATCATTCCCCATCTTGCTCGTCATTTGTCTTAGAGAGACGGGATGATGTGGCGCTTATTGAAGGCAGACTGCTTGTGATTCTTGCTTTATTCACTGACGTAGGAGCACTGTCATCGACAAACCACCACTTAGGTCACTGTTAATATTGTGAGTACGTCAAGTCATGAATGTGCGCGCCCCAGCCCAGCCACCCCTACTCCCGAGCTAGCTCGATAACTCTCAGAGGCAGCGAGGATGACAGAGGGTTACCGGTCGTCAACAAGAGACGGAGGGACAGGTAGATGCTGTACTCGTGCCACTACGCACCGCACTGGCACCGTTCGACGAAGCTGGACACAAAAACTCACACCGGGCCGGGGAAGACTTACGCAACTTGTCGTCTCCTTCAACGACACCGTCTCAGCCCTCCCTTCCTTCTCTTTCTCTCGCCTCCCTTCATTTTTTTTTCAGTTGGGGAGTGGTCTCCACAATATATCTGGCCCTCATCTCGATCGTGCAAAATACTTAATTCCCACCGGCCATGGCTTCGTTGCAAAATATTCCGTATGACCTCTTACTCTCCATCGCGCATCATCTCGACCTCGCGGACATATGTGCCCTGCAACTAGTGCGTAATAGTCGGCTTAATATCTCCCTAACACGTTTCTGAGGCGTTACCTTGCCGTCCGTAGACGTGCAAGCAGCTCCGCTATGCTGTCCGTACCCGCCCGGTGTACCGGGAGATGGCGGTCAGCCTCCTCCGACGTTGCCGCGCGCTTCCACTTTATGGATTCAAGCGAATCTCCGATCTTTCCACGGATCAGCTTGTCGAGGTTGTAAATCGTGCAGCCCAGCTGGAACGTGGCTGGCTCACACGCACCCCGCGACCTGCTGTGAACGCATTCATACCTCAAGGAGAGGAAGTTTTGAACGGGATCACCAAGTCCACCGATGCAACGGGATGGGGAATCAAATCCAGATACTGGTACAAAGTCGTTGGGACGCCGCCAGACGAAGAAGTGGATTGGCTCTCCCCCATCACCGCAAGTTATACACTTTGTGCGACGAAGAGCGGCAAAGTGGTTTGCTGGGACGTACAACGCGACGTTGGCATTGCGGAATGGAACCCTGGAGAACGGTGGGAGTTGTGGAAGTGTCGGGTCGAGTTTGAACAACGCATCGTATACTTTACGATGGCGAAAGTCCTAAGGGGAAAGTGAGCAATCGTTCATCTGTACATCTTTCCGGTGTCTTACATCCGTTCCAAATGTTTCCTTCCAGGGATGATGAGAAGGTTATGCAATTTGAGCTCATGCAAATTCATTTCCCGGAACAGAAACTTGACACCGACGAGCAGATTAGCCCGTCATTCTCTAATCTCCGATCGTTTAAGACGTTGGGGATTGTCATGAACGTGTTCCTGCTGGACCCAGAAGCACGCTTACTTGCAGGATTCGTGTGGATTAGTCGTACTAACAGCATCGGTCTATACGCTGCTACTAGATTGGAACAAGGAAGAATATGTGTTCGTAGATACCGGCATCCAGTGTGTAAGTGGATACATTTGTCATGTGACAGCAAACTCATCTTCAAATTCACAGACTAATACAGCAAACTGGTCGTGCATATTGTGCGACGGTTCCATTGTGATTCATTCTGAAGAGGCGACGTTCGCATGTCAACATTTCTTCCCACTATATGTCCTCGCTCAACATGTCACCATCTCTAATCCATCTCCCTCCTTTGTGCCACGCATGACTTCACAGTTAAAGCCCAGTCGAACAGTGAATCGGAGCTTCACTTTCCCCATTTTGCCACCCGAATCCTACGTCCTCCCATTCCGCCAGCCCGTCATCCAAAATATCCTGGTCGCAGTGCCCGCAGGCAATCAGTTTCACCAGATCCTCCCCTTACCTCCCATTGACGACGACCCTACCCCTCCCACTGATGTGAACAACCCACCAAACCCGTTCAGCGATCAGATCTGGTACCCCGAAAGCGCTCATTTTGTGCGGCAATGGTGGCCAACGCTACCCTCCGTGCCACGGCTCAGCTGCACCGTCGTGCTCCTCGCACAACACCACCCACAGACGCACGTCACCAAGTATGTCCTCGCGCAGCACTACTTCACCGTGCCGCTGCAGATGCCCGGTACCGACGCGGACTGCGGACGACGCGATGATGCAGATGTGGTATGTGAGCGTGCCGTTCGAGGTCGTCTGCGTGTCGGACCAGGCGGACGACGACGACGACACGATGGACGCGCCGCCGCGGCAGCGGCCGCTGCTCGCGGTCGACTTTGGACACGCGGTGTGGCTCGAGCACGTGCGTGCGGCGGACGACGAGGAGGACGAGGAGCCGTACGAGCGGGGGCAGAAGCGCCTACGCTTCGTGTCGTTCCCCGGGGTGCAGCTGGAGGGGGAGGGACGCGCGGTGCGCAGCGGGATCGGCTCTGGCGGCGGCGCAGACGGCACGTTCGAGATGGAGGGCGCGGCGCGGACGTTGGCGATCCCGAAAGAGCTGGACCTACATGACGTTGAGACGATCAACATTGACCAGAGCCAGGGAGCGGTAATACTGTCGGTCCGGCAAGGGAAGATATTCATACTATGTTACGAGTAACTCCCCCTGTTCTTACTTATGTCCGGCATGTATCTTCCTTAATATAATGTACGACACTCCAAACTAGACTGTTCTCTTCTCTAGGGTTCCTCAAGTCGCCCCAGTTCCTCCTTCGATAACTGGTTACAAGGCACCAGAACATCTTAAGGTGTGGAAGCAAAGTCGATGACCATGGTCTGCACCGTGGTTGAGTATCATAATCCGTCCACCTGTGGACAATTTATTCAATGGTGCTGCCCCGAGCTAATTTGATCCAAACAACAACAAACAACACAGCAATTTACACAGGTTAGGACGTGAACAGAGAGCAGTAGGTGAGGATTGTTCGTCGTTTGATGACAAGAGGGGGGGGCGTTTGGAGGTACAGAGCGACGAGCAAAGAGAGGAAGTAGATAGAAGATGTAAGCAAGATAAGACAGTGATTTCCTGGTCAGGATATAGTAGATAAACCAAAATAAAGCGATGGCGCGACGAACGGACAACTCAGTTCACGGGAGCCGCCGTTGGGGGCGCTGGTTCCGCAATATGGGCCATAGGTATAGCAGTATCTGAGGCAAAAAAAAAAAAAAGGGATTCACAGTGAGGACCTAGGAATCCGTGATCTATTAACCAACGTACCTCCAGCAGGGACGACTGACGGAGTGATAACGACAATTTGCAGAGTTGCGGGTAAGGAAAGGCGTCGTTCGTCCATCGCCACCTGTGAAACTTTAATGGGTCGTGGGCTAGCTACGAAGAGTAGCTCAACGTACCTCGACCTCCCGCCCAACAGCCCTGATCTGCGAGGCCAGGGAATAAAGTCTACAAGTGAGGCCATGTCGAACGGCCAGCCAGATCTGTGGGAAAACCCCAGGAGAACGATGGCTTTCGATACGTATACGCGCAAAGCGGCTTGCGAGGCTGTGCAAATGAGTCAATGAGACGACGACTCGGTTGCAGAAACTAGATACATACATCTCAAGATCCACCCTATAATCGCTCATTTCCGGGAGCGCGCCGATTGTTACAGCGTGGGCGAGAGATCGTTCAGCGTTGTTCAGCATTGAGGACACATTCGGGATGATATAGCACGGAATCAAAAGGCGGAGGTAAATGACGACGCCGTACGTTCCAAGGATGGAGAGGCAAAAGCCGAGCCATTCGATAAGATCCATGTTCAAAAATAGAAATGGAAGTAGAAAATGAAGTGTGACTCGGAGCTGGTGACTCAGGCTTGAGGAGAGAGAAGGTGGTGGATACGATGAAAGTGGTGAATACGATGAACGGCCTTGGCCACCACGTGGGAGATCCCACGCCCTCACAGCCCCGGCGGAGGGCGATCCCGCGAAGCCGCCTCTCACTGTCTCGGACACTCCCGACACTCCCCCAAAAGACGAGCAGTCAAAGATGAATGAGCTCTTGAAGGTGAGGTGCTGTCCTCAACCATCTCGAAGACAAGCATAACGAAGAATTTGAGACAGTTCCGTCTAGTAACGTCGATATTTGTGAGCACGCGAGCACAGTTCAAATCACACAAGAAAATCGAGGGGAAGAATGACCGGGCGGATATCAAGAATTTGAGGTAGACAGTAGAACGAGGAGACAAATCCAAAGCCTGAAAATGACACCCACTGGGGGGACAAGGTGTAGAATTGCCGAAGCTCGTTTCGCTTTTCTACCTTGTCCGCAGAGCAAAACGGATCGCAACTTTCCTTTTTGATCTTGTCTCAGAAGCCAGCCCAGACCTGTATCCAGACATCGTTCCCAGTTCAATATTTTCAACTCCGATTAAACAGGTACCAAATGTGGAAGCTAGGAACCGGCTTTCTCCAAATCATCGGCCATCTCCAGCGAAGGGAAAGCTGATTGGAGGATTAGACTAGGTACAACCGCTCGTCATAAATCGGATCTTTCCAGATTCCATACAGTGCCAACTCTGTCTGTTCTAGGAGCGCTGGCTCGCCTCCGTGTCCGTGGCCGTGTCCCAGGTCTTCAGTTCCCGTTCGTAGTCGTCCCAGACCTGCATTCCCAGGGCAACTCCGCCCAGTTCTCCATCATCAGGCTGAGGCGAATCGCCATCGCTGCGTTTCTTTCCCTTGTCCTCTTCGGATCTTTCCCCTGCTCTTGGTATGGAGGATGCCGGTATGTGAACAGGGACCACCGCGCATTCCGCATACAGCGCGCCTGGCTTCAGTACCTCTTCCGGTGCGCGCTTCCGTACGTCATCAGGCGCGGCTGTGAGGTATTTAAACGGCGTTGGGAGAAAGAGCGCGTGCAACGTGGACTGCAGAGTAGAACTCGGCGATTTCGTAAGGACACGGAAAAAGGGATTAAGTAATATATACCTATGCCGCCAGTCAATTACAGGCTTCCCTGGTAATCGAAACATGACGCACTCACAGTATCATTCCGAGCCAAGAAACACCGCCCCGAGAGGAATCGGCGGCGAACAAAGATGCGACGACATCCGTGCGGCTTATCCCGGGGGATACCTGACATAGCTACTATGTTTGAGCGCTGAACCTTGTCGCTCACGACTGGAATGGTCTGGGAACTGACGCTGGTGCGTGGAACTTGTGAGCCAGAAGGAAGGGCGTCCAAGACGCGCTGTAAGTGCCTCATGAAAACCGCCGTGCGAAGAGCACGCTGGCCTTCTATGAGAAATAACGACGTCGGCCTTGTCGGTCTGGATGTAGAAAATGCGCGTGCCGCCGCGGCGTAGAACGGATTGATGAGCGTAATGAGACGTATGTCGCGCTCGACTGGGGCGGCTAGCAGCAGAGGGAGGAGTAACGTGACAAGCAGGAAGGTCGCACATGAAGCAGTTCGTCGTTCGTTCTCCAAATCAGAACTGTTCTTGGACGAGAGTATATCGCCGATGGGTGCGTATTCATGGGCGAATATCACCGCATCCAAACGCTGCTCCGACTTGTGGTAACTGGCACAGAAGGCGCGAATAGACGACGGAGAGGTGAGGTCGCACTGCTCTGCGTAGATGTTCTCATTGCGAGTCGTATTGCGAAGTAGAGACACCAACGTTGCAGGCGCGCCTGTGTCAGGAGGCTCAGAAGTGAGAGCTAGAATGTGAGCACCGCGCTGGGCCAGCGAATCCAACAAGGTAAGCCCATTAGGGGTGAAGGCCCCCTGAAAAGTGGTCGTCAGTCAGCCCCATGAAGAAATGACTTCGAGATAAGACGCAGCTGTAATGAGGATGGTGCGACCGTGGAGGTCTCTTTCTCTACTAGTCTTGCGACCCTGCGCGAAGGTATAGACCGTAATCGCGGTGATAACAGTAAGGAAAGCGTGTGTGTAGTACTTTTGTGGAAGAATGATAGACCCAACAGCGTAGAGTATTTTGAGCACCATGACTTTGCCCTGCAAGTTAGGAGGAGGAGAGGCACGGAAGTGCGGGCCGGAAGACCAGGAATTGAACTTATGTAATCCTGATCATTCGGGACAGTAAGCACAAGACTGGCCATGAGGGGATTGCGCAAATGTGCGAAGTCCTTCTGTGGGGTGATGGCCCTTTTGTGGTTATAGACACAAGGAGGGCAGCACTCTTTCCCCCTTTCTAAAGTGGCTGAAAGGGGTTGAAGCTGATTTATATTCTTCTGGTGAGCTTCTTGCTGCAGGCCTCTTGGCAGGCCTTGCCTTGGGCCTTGTGAACAATGAACATGATATAGAAGGTATTGGACGTTTGGATACGGAAATATAATATGAGTGAGTGAATAAACGTGTGCGCGGGCGATGTCTGTACAACAAGACAACGCCTAACTCAGTATCTGCGCACACAAACGGCTAGGGATTACCAGGGGTCGGCAAAACCCGCAGGGGTTTAGGGTAAGGGTTTGCCGGGTACGGGTAAGGGTTAGCGATCTCAAACCCTCGCAAACCCGTACCCGTACCCCCGGGTATTCTTCTTTCTTTCTTTTTTTTTCCTTTCCTCCGACCTCCATCGGTCCTTCCCGGAACCACGCAAACGGACAACGGCGACGCGAATTCCCCATAAGATGGCCATTAGGCCACTTGCAGACTGGCCGCGCGTCCCCGCAATCCCGCGCGTACGGGTAGTACAGCTGGTAGTAGTCCAGTAATTTACATTGAAAAACTACACACTACACACTATCTACTAGTATCTACAAGCCCAGATCATCTTGCTGTCCGATACTCTGAGTTGTCGAATCGAGTCGCCCTCGTCGTCCTTGTGTAGTGTGGTGTGTCGTCGTCGTCGTCGTCGCATCGTCGTTGCGTCGTTGTCGTGTGGTGTCGTCGTCATGTGGTGTCGTTGTCGTGTGGTGTCGTCGTCATGTGGTGTCGTCGTCGTGTGTCGTCGTTGCCGTGTGTTGTTGTTGTCGTTGTCGTCTTACTGTCGTTGTCGTGTGTCGTCTTGCTGTTGTTGTTGTCGCGTTGTCGTAGACTGTTGCGTCGTCGTAGTCGCGTTGTTGTAGGCTGTCTGCGTCGTCGTAGGTTGTCGTGTTGTCGTAGTCGCCCCGTTGCCGCAGCCTTGCCAGGAGGAGCGAGCGAACAAAACCGGCAATCACCCCGGGCCGGGCACGTTGGGTAACTCCCCACGCTTTGGGAACCGTGACGCGTGACTTAGCACTGACCCAGACGACGATAACGACGATGGCGATTCGGACGACTCGACCACAACAGCGACCACGACAGCTGTGAAGACGACGGCAATGGCAACGGCACCGCAGCATCGGACGACAACGGTGACGACACGACGGACGACAACAACGGCACGACGAAAGACAATGACGACATGACGAACACCAACAACGACATGACGGATTTCGACGACGACACGACGGACGACAACGACGACACGACGGGCGACAACGACGACACGACGGGCGATAACGACGACACGATGGACGACAGCGACGACACGACGGACGACGGTTGAGGACGCGACGACTCGGACGGCGGGGGGCAGTCACTCACGCAGCGACGCTGCAGTAGGCTTAGTAGTACAGTACTTGTAGTTAGTCTTGCTAGCACTATGGTAATAACCCATGCCATGGGACAATGGTACGCTGGGTAGCCGTGACCCGTGCGGGTCACCCGAACCCGTGCAAACCCCCCCATCGACCCGCCTCAACCCGCCTCAACCCCTACCCCTGGCTCACGGGTAGGGGTTTTCGCGGGTAGGGGTAGGGGTACGGTCAAAATTACCCCGGGGTTACCCCTGGTAATCCCTACAAACGGCAGAGACTACAGTTTATTCACCTGTACAACAAGACAACACCTAACTGGGGCGGATGAGTACAGGCTAGACAGAAGTAAAGTACTAACAAACATACCTCAGTATCTGCGCACACAAACGGCAGAGACTGAGGTACTACGCTACGAAACGGAAACATTTTATACTAAAACGCGTACAGTAACAAAAGGGGCATCAAGCCCATGGAACCACATGACACTACTGATCGAGGCAGAAAGTCAGAGATACAAAATACGTAGACATCGCACGCGTTTGCACGACGTCAGCTCAGTAATCGAATATACGGAAGGTACGGTAACCGGAACGAATCGTCGAGCAATCGACTCACTTAAGATACGAAATGGAGTCTCACTTGAGTGCTCCAACACATGAAAATGACTGCACCGAGTTCACCCATTCACTTAGCACTTCAGGTCTACAACTGCTACCACAGATCATAAATGCAGATCATACAGAAGCCAATCAAGACAACAGCTTGAGAACTAGCCTCAGGGCACCACTTGAAATGGAAGCTGAAGCTGGCCAGTCCAGCCAAGCTGATGAATACCAGACATATAGACCTTGACTTCCTGTTCAAGGATGGCAATTGCGCCATCCCTAGTGATTGGCACGGGTTTGGAAAACCCGCACGGGTCACGGGTCGGGTACTGCCGGGTACGGGTACGGGTAGCCCCTTTCAACCCGAGGCAAACCCGTACCCGAACCACGGGTTCCCACGGGTAATGTATCCTTTGAATCATACCCGCAGACAACACTGGCACGCAGACTCGCAGTGCTCAGCATTGGCAACTGCCGCATATTCCTTTTTCTTAGACTCGGAATACAACGAACGTTGTGTGCCTCCAACAACTTCAGCTTTTGCTTTGACACTCACTGTCGTCGCCTCTGTCGTCGTGGCCGCGAGCATCGTCATTGCTATCCTCGTCGTGGTCGTCGTGGTCACCTTGCCACAGTCACGGTGATCGTCGCTGCTTGGTCGCCATCGTTGGTTGGGCCTTGTCAAGTTGTCCGTTACCGTCAGACGGCACCGTATGACCGTCAGTATACGGCACGGTGCGCAGCCCTAGTCCGTCGTCGTTGTCACCATCGCGTCCGCCGCCATGGACGTCGCCAACATTGTCGTCGTCACCATCATTCGCATGACCGTCGTCTTCGTGGTCGTTATCACCTCGTCGCCGTCGTCCGTTGTTGTGCCGATGTGTCTCATCGCCGATTCGCCATCGTTGCGCTGCCATTGCCACCACGGCTTCGTTGTCGGAAAAACAACATGAGCCTTATTCGTGTAGCCCTCAAATGTACTGATATAACAATAATTGCAGGTCCCACGCCGCATAGCCCCGTGGCACCACACTCCAAAGCCATTCATTGCAGGTCGCCGCCATCGCCGCCTCCATCGCCGCTACCGCTCCGGCTATCGCCCCAGCATCAAAACTAGTCGTAAGTCGTGATCTCCTGCTCCTTGTAACAACTATTAACCTTTTACAAACCGGCGTGTGGTCTGCCTCAGGCGTTCACGAGACGCGCAAACAGTGCCACGCCCACAAAATCAAAAAGATGAGTATCAATCCAATTCGGGTTTACATTGCGCTGACATTGATTGCTGGCCTACGCAGCTGACCAGTCACATCACCCATTGCTGTCGACGTCACCGAAGCCCTGTGACACAAAAGGTCTGTTCGCTTAACCCGTCTTTCAATCCGCCACTTTTAACCTCACAATCCACAGATACCACATCCTCGCTCAACGTCACCGTCAACAGATTGTCAGTCTCTTCGTCCCCCTTTCCATCCCCTGGCTCCCCCTTTTTTCCTCCACCCGTCCTTTCTCCCCATGAGTACGCCGTGATGTCGTCCACATCCAAACGCAGATCGACAGACTCTAGAATGAATGCGGGAAACAATATTGGCAATGGCCACCACGACTCGGCTCCCCATCAAAACCTCCCTGCTACTCCCACGGTAACGGCTGCTGGCGTCGCTGCTGGCAAACCGCCTAGCGCAGCAACAGAGTCACAAGACCGAAAATCAGCTGCGGGCGATGACAAAGAGGATAAAGGAACGGATCACTGCCGCGGCGCGGACATGGATGTGATCGTCAACCTCAACGGCAGGGGGTGTGCGCCAATGCAAGCCGACGTCTCAGGCGATACTGTGACAATGGTGAAGATGGCGATGGCGACTCCAGCGAAGACGACGACTATGAAGCCGCCGGCAAGGCGACAAAGGCAATGGGATGAGTCGACGACGACAGTCACAACGCTGCCAGTGACGACAACGAACACACTGGCAACGACGATTACGAAGACAATCACAGCCATGACGGCGACAATGACGAAGACGAAGATCACGACGACAGTGGCAGCGGTGATGAAGACAACCGCCGCGGCGGTGGCTCGTGATGACAATGGTGGCGATGTTATGGTTATGTATGTAGTTACTTTTGTCGTCCATAGTCATAAGGCCAGAAAATGTGTTGTCATTTCGAATGTGCACCCATACCCGTAGCTCACCCGTACCCGTAGTACTAAACCCGTCAACCCCCGGCTACCCGTACCCGTACCCGCGGGAACCCGTACCCTTGAGGACGGGTACGGGTTTTCCCGGGTACGGGTACGGGTAGCCCTCGTCAACCCGAGGGTTACCCGGGCCAATCACTAGCCATCCCAGAGATGTCAACGAGTTGTTGACAAACAAGTACACTCATGAGTTTGACTTGTTTGAGTCGTCACGTGATGAGTACTCGCAGGCGCAAGTACTCATGCCTGGACCTGAGCGTGAGTACGAGTTTGTCTTTTTCTGAGCGCGAGTACTCGTGGTACTTGGCATTACCATTGGTCCCACATGTGCTTAAGTTGGAACTACAGTTTTGCATGAAGTAGTTTGTTTCGTATTACATTACAATCTATCTAAGAAATCTACTACTAGTTAAGAGCTGCAAGGCTTGCCTTCTGAGTAGTTGTCAGTACTGATGTTGCTGTTGCCCATCGTCGTGCGGCAGTATTGTCGTTGTTGCCCCTATTGTTGTTGTCGATGTGCCTTCTTGGTCGCCTTGGACACCTTGGACATTGGGTTGCCAGTTGTTGTGATCAAGTTGGATTGATGGGCATCGCCCTGTTGTCGTGGTTGATGGCTATCACATTGTTGTTGTTGCATTGTCCAACATGTCGTGCTGCCATCTTGCTGTTGCTGGTGGTGGCAAGGATGGTAGTGTTGCAACCTGGGGGCTGGTCTGCATGTAGCACTAGCAAAGTGAAACTGGCAATCACCAGGCGTGGGAAGCTTGACGTCATTTGTTGGTGAGTTGCTTACCATCAACCACGCCATGACCACAACATATGCCTGGACAATGATGGCAGCAGTGGCCAGCCACACAACAACAAACCCCTGCTGGTCGACCCATCAACAATGGGTTGACCACAACGATACTACGGCGACGGCAAGGCGGACACTGGCACGACAACGACGACAGTCCACAACAACTTGGACAACAGTCCACGGTGACAATGGCCCACAACAACAACAACCCACAACAACAATGACCCACAACAACAGTGGCCCACAACAACAACAGCCCACAACAACATGGACAACAACCACCGCCGTCACCCTGTGACACAACAACACTAGTATGTGACTGCGGCAGGGGGCAGTGATAGGGCAGCAGGAATTGTAGGCTTTGTAGCTACTGTTTAGAGTACATGTCTGTAGCTAGTTCTAGCAAAAGTGAGATCTTTAGAGTACTCATCTGAAACGAGTACTCATACTAAGTGAATGAATACAAGTACTCATACTAAGTGAACAAATACAAGTACTCGGGGCTCAGACGGGTACTCACACTGTGAGTACATCTGTAAAAGTGGGACCTGTCAAAAGTGGTCGAGACTGGTCTCAACCACTTTTGACAGGTCCCACTTTTACAGATGCTACGAGTATGGATCCTGAGAATTTGGCAAGTACAAGTTGCTCTTCAGAAATTTCCAATGAGTACTCATACTCACGAGTGTCACTTGTTGACATCTCTGCGCCATCCTATCAACACTAAGTTACACAGATGACAGGTCCAAGTGCATTCTCACAACTGATGAAACATACACAAGTCACCATCACCAGGTCACCCTCCATTTCAAGTTGCAGAATGACCAAGTTTAGTTCTATGCTTTGATCTTGCCAATCACTGAGCTTCATTCTTTCCTGCCCAGAATGCCAAAGCCATCACATGCATTCCACTGGCAGAGCCCAGAGACGACAAAGAGATGTTGCCTTTTGAAGGTATGCAGTTTTCGTATTCACATTTCAAATGCGATAACTGGAATTTTTAGACACCAAACATAATCAGTGGACTAGATCCCACTGATATACCAATACTCTGCCAAGATCCCGCAGATGTGGACTTGGATCACATTACATTGCAGCAATTAAAGAAACACCATAATGACAACCCAGTCCTATTGGCAACATTAACAAACATGGGGGCCCTGAATCCTCTCACAGCCTTCTCCAATGGGGGACACATGGATGCCAAGTTCCAGAGCACAGGGGGAGGCCCGCTCATCATCCTCGATTACATCTATGGTATTGCCACTTACCAACACTGGGGCAACAAGCAACTTGAGGGCCATGGTTTGTTGGAACATTACTATGAACAAAATTATGCTCATATCTCAGCATCCCTGTTATGCCCTGATGGGGGCACTGTGTGCGACTTGCGCTGAGATGGGTACAAGGTAGTAGTCTGCCGAGTCACGTGACTCTGTGGGTGGGAAATAACAAGGCACGAGAGTTACCAAGTCCAGTGTGGAGTGTTGGTATAGCCCAAACACTCAAAGGCTTTGGGGTGACAACCCAATCAAGGGGAGTCAAAGCAATGAGAGAGAAAGAGGATCACACAAGAGGGGATTTGAACAGAGATGACTGTTATTTGTCAGATACAACGAAGACAAGTCTGAGGGCCTGTTCGGTAAACACTTTCTCGTGCGAGACATGGGCCAAGCCAAAAACAATGTTTTAATTTATTGAGAATGAGAATGAGATGCGTTCGGCAAACCTTGTGTCACAAGAGACCAAGAAATGAGAATGAGATTCTCCCTGCCAACCAGAAAAAGAGGTCTGACCTCTTTTTCTTTTGCCTTTCTCTGTCTCAAGAGTGACTGTGACCACTCGCATTACGATATATTGTCCACACCATCTAGATCATCGGCGCATCAGCGCATCAGCACTGACATAAGGCGCACATGTGCATAACAGCAATTACTGTAGAGGACTTCCATTATTACTACAGTGCAAGACGGACAGGTCGGATGGCTGCAATTCGTCAAAAGCCTGGGCTTGGCCGTGGAAAGTGCTATATGGGAGTGAGGCGCTGACCTTGAGAATCACACAGCACCAAAGATGAAGAATACAATGAAATATATTCAGTAACAAGCATAGCTACGCTGTACTACATGTGAGCAAGGGAATTGTGGCCAAGGACACCCCATTGCCCTCTGTTGTCATGGCCGTCAGCGTGTGGTTGTGGTAACCGCCGTCATTGCCTGTGTTGTTGTCTTCATCTTTGTCACCTTGCATTGCTGTGGTTGTGGTCATAGTTGCTCCATCGCGGGTCATCATACCTTCGTCGCGGGTCATCGTACCTCCGTCGCGGTCACGGTCATCGTCACTGCGTCATTGTCGTTTGTGACTTACCTCATAGCAGGACTTGCGTGCCGTGTTGAGTCGATGCCGTGGTGGAATTTCATGTGGTGTCAGGGGGTTGTGGGGGCTTGCACACCGCGTTGTGGTGGTGTCACGACGGGTTTTGCATGTCGTAATGGGGTGGTGGTGTGAGCGGACTCCCGTGTGACGAAGAGTGGATGCGGTGGCCATGGGTTTGTGTACAGGGAGGCAGAGGTGGAGGAGTGCAGCATGGGGGCACTTCTTGCAAGGGCTGGTGAGACGGCGGGGCAGGCAAGGCGACAGGTGCGCCATGACAGGTCCTGGGTGCCATGACGGGTGACCGTTTCTGAATGGCGAAGGGTGGTGGTGGTGGCCATGGACTTGCGTGCAGGTGAGGCGGTGGCAATGGGACATGAGGGGTGCAGCGTGAGGGGCACTGGCACTGAGATGGTTTGAAGAACCGGCTACTACTGTACAGCAGCGAGATGGGCTCAGTAACTGACAGTAAGAAACAAAATGAAAAAGAACATATCTTGATCACTGGGCCGAAGCCCAGCTCGTCGTCAACAGTCTTGAGTCTTGATGGAGATAGTGGCAGTTTTGAATCGGCCTGCACTCGTTGCTCAATTCGGTAGGTGCTCATGATTAATGTAACAAGGTCACGCTTTGTCATGCAACAAGATGACTTAAAACAATGTTTTATTTTATATGTAAATGTGTTCGGAGGTCACGGGGAATTAAAACAATGTTTCGCCACAGTCTCTGTTTCCCAGGTGGGAAACAGAGGGTCCGCTGCAGTGAAACATTGTTTCAGGGCCAAGCTGCGCCAAACAGGCCCTAAGGGACTACTGCTGCTACTGGGGGTTTATATAGGTTTTTGGTGGATGTCCATAAGTAGTAGTATTGGTACTAAGGTGAATCATCAATGCTACGTATGAGTCAGAGAATCCTAGGACAGCAGTCCTAGGAATGAGTCATGTATGTACAGCATCAGTCAGTGGAATGGTGTGGAACGGAACAGAATGGAGTAGAGCGGAATAGTATGGAATGGAACAGAATGGAGTAGAGTGGAATAGTATGGAATGGAATAGGGCGGAATGGAATGGAATAGTAAGTGGTAAGAGAAAAATGAGTAGGGCCGGTGATACACTAAACTGTCCCTAAGCGTTAGGAAACAGTCTAAGATTGTGCAGGGTCTAGGGGGTGTGAAGTGTCGCGAGGTATTGCGCAGGCCTCCGCGGAGCGCGAGATATCATATGTATGTCCGTGGCAATCACGGACGTGTCGCTGTCGAAGGAATAGTGCCGCACGCGAGTGTGGCGAGGTCAGGAAGGGGGAATGGAGTCAGCTGGTTGCAGGTGGTTGGAAATGGTTGCGCACACTTTGGCGCAGCGCAAGACTTGGTACAGGTGGCCGCTGTGGTCGGGAACACGTCGCACTGGAGTTGCTAAGGCCACGTGCGAGTGCGGTGTGCTATGGAACACAGAGGATGAGCCTTACTGAGCTCAAAAGTCCGAGGGGAGAAGTCTACTATTAGAAATCTGGAGTGTAAAGTTTAGTTACATGAGCTATATACTAGGGAAAGTAAGCTAAGTAATGGGGTGCATTAGATAAACAGGAGAGTACTAGAACGCGAAGGGGAGAGTCCGGAGTGAAAGGGAAGCCGAGCACTCAGAGAGCGCGGCAAAGCGCAGAAGCGCGGGAACGCGGTGCTTAGAAAGCGCGTGAGAGCGCAGGAGAGTGCGGCTGAGAGCAAGTGAGTAAGAGAGTGTAACAAAGCTACAAAATGCGAAAGTAGGCTTTTCAGGGCCCAGGGAGAGTGCAGTCGTATCACCGGTCATGACAATCCCACCCCGAGCCACCAAGTAATGACGACAATGGCCCCCTGTCCGAGGAACAAGATGACTCTGATGTAGGGATGCCGTGGTCCGGTCCGGATTGGGGTTCGGACCCGAACCGCACCGGACCGCACCCGAGGTCCGGTTCAGGTTCGGGTCCGGTTTCGCCACCCTGGTAGAAGGTCCGGTTCGGGGTTCGCCATTGACCGAAATTGACTGAACCCGGTCTGGACCGAACCGCA